>WAAD01040977.1:60387-72428 GCA_013389945.1 Fregata magnificens | reverse complement strand
AAAGAAAAGAAAAGAAAAGAAAAGAAAAGAAAAGAAAAGAAAAGAAAAGAAAAGAAAAGAAAAGAAAAGGAAAGGAAAGGAAAGGAAAGGAAAGGAAAGGAAAGGAAAGGAAAGGAAAGGAAAGGAAAGGAAAGGAATGAAAGGAAAGGAAAGAAAAGAAAAGGAAAGGAAAGAAAGGAAAAGAAAAGTAATTCTGTGAAGAATCTGCTTTTCTATTTCTCTGTGTCTTGGGCTAAACAGGAACACTTTCTTTTCTCCCATGTCCTTAGATCTTCTTCTATCTTAATTTCCTCAGGATCTGTACAGTTCTCCAGAGCCACCTTTATGTTTCTTAAATTTGTCCTTCTGTAATAATCCAAGTTCCCCCATTTTTCTCACTTACTTTTTTGTTGGAGTTTGTCAGATAACTAAAAACCAGTGTAAAATAAGAATGTGGAGACATGTATGAACTTATCCAGCACTGTGGTTTGTGTACTGGATCATCGGAGGAAAAACTTCTCTGATGATAAGATCATTGTCAACAGTAAATTATTTCCTATAGTAATCAAAGCGTTTGGGCAACAGTTAAAATGAATGGTTGGAAGTCCTGCAATGGAAATGCAGAAATCTGGGGTGGAACATACACCTTCCACAATCTTGATATATGACCCGGTAAACATACAGGGCCATTTCAACTTCATTTGGACCTGAAAAACTGGTCAATGAGTTCATCCCACGCCTTGTTGACTTTTACATAATAGTTATTGTTTAATTGTTAAATACTATTCTCTGGAGGGAAACCTTCACTGGTTATATGCCAGCTCTTTCTCTAAGGTCTACAGCTGTCTGATATATACAGCTATGTAAAGCTTTTATTTAAAAAAAAAAAAAAAAAGAAGAGGAATTAATCCTAATTGCATTTCTGCCTTTGGATTCCCTTCTTTGCCCTTTTCCCTATCCTATACTAATAACGTGTAGGGTTATTTTAATCTTTGACAGAGTAATCTGGATCTCACTAGTAAAATTATTCATTGAATAGCAGAACTGATAAAGACCAATGTTCCCTGGACCATGTCGCTTTGCCAGACTTACTCTTTCCTGACTGTTTGTGAGATAGTTCAAAACACTGGTTACAGTTATCCATCCTCAGAAACAAGAATCAAAATGAATCCTTAAAACAAAAGAATTTAGAAAGGGATATTGATTACAAATGAGGGCTGAGATGAAGGACTAGGGTAGAAAAACTTGATCCTTCTGTCAAGTCTCTTTAATGGCCCTGCAGATTTGTACTCCTCTGTCAAGGCCTCCTCAAAAGCACATTGAAGTCGATGGAAAGAGTCCTATTAATATTGATAATTGCTTTCAGATATGACTGAAGCGTTGGGGAAGGGTAAAAATGGTCCCTGGTCACTGCTGCAACCTAACTGCTGTTTCTAGATGCTGATGGCTCCTCCTTAATCTAATTCTTCTCTTAAAACAGCAAAATCTCTGCCCGTCCAGCAGCTTTCTCTCTTTCAGAATGTTTCTACTTCAACTGCATTCCCCTACAAGCATTAAACTCATCTCTAAACTCTGCTGCTTCTCTCTCTTACCTAACTGACCGAAAATTACTTTTCCGTCTGTGCTGATTTATTTTCCCCTTTTAGCTAAAGAACTTATCTTCCTTTCTGCTTCTGTGCTAGCACTTCTTCTTGCCTGCTCCTTTTAATTATTTCCCAGTCTCTCTGCATGAATCTTTATTTCTCTCCTGCAAAATTTTCTCACCGCTTCTGCCCAGGCTCCTCAGCTGTCTCCCACACATTTACACTATAGCCTGCAGTGTTTTCCATGTTCAGGTGCGACTCTAGCGCTGCTGTTCTGCTGACCCTCCAAACCCTGCAGAAGTACCTTTTTTTCAAAAGATAAACGTCCCGGGTCTCTGTGCATTTTTCCTCATGTACATATATGTTTTTCCTCATGTGTATATATATATATTCATGCAGATATACATATACATATGCATATGGATATACATCCTCATACACACACACACACACGCAGAATTTGGAATCCTTAGTGGATATTTCAAAGTAGTGGAGAATATTTAGGTATTTTAATGGACCAGCTTTTTACTGAAATGTTTCAAGTCAAACTGGAGAAACATTCAGAAATATGCTATAGGACCTTACTCCGATTTTGAGAAGGTGTGTGGATCTAGGAATGGAATAAAAGACTTCCAGCATCTTTTAGTTTACACAAACCTATGGAAATGTTACTAGCTGTGTCCATCCAGATTACATCTACAGAGAACTAATGCAAAAAGGGACCTTATGTCATATGTTCTTTCTGAACAAGAAATAAGCTCTTTTTGTTCATCAAAATTCAAGAATATATATTTGTCTTGAACTTTGTATGCCCTTTCATTTGATACTTACTAGGTATTGAGCATAGATTTTACTGCTTCAAAATTAAAAGCTCATTTTACTTGAGCTAGGGAACAGTCAAATCCTAAGCCTTTTTAGTAAAGGGATTAAAAAGACTACTGAATACCTCTTGTTTAGCTTGTGTAGAATTATGTATTATCTGATCTTTTTCTCTGGGTTGCTGTGAAGTTCAGAATTTAGTCATGTGTTCATTTACCTGCTGTTTCATATTTCAGGTTGCATATGAAAAGCCTTAGAGTTTCGTGACAGGACTTGGAAGCTCAGTGGCAATTGTTCCCTGCTACTGGGTTCAGATGGCTGACTGGTGACAACCATGGTCTTCCTTCAGCCTTATGCTAGTAAGTCCTACTGTTTTGAGGATGGACCAGCTGAAGTGTCACTGCATAGCACTCTCAGGAGTGGGAATTGCTGGTCTGCTTGGTCTTCATCTTGCCCAGCTCCGAGAGCACCAGGCTCAGGAGTGTCAGGAATGAGCTACATCTGGCAGGGTAAAGCTCTTGTCCTACCCTGCTGCCTCACTGTTATGGTCTTTGCGAGGTGTATCCAGGGATGTGGGGGGCGAGGTTTGGCTGGAACATGGCCAAAACACCTCGGGGCTCCAGGCACATTTCTCACCCAACAGAGGAAGTATTTCCCACCTCCTCTTAATGATGTCGCTTACTGACAGCAGAACAATGTGAGCAGCCTGTAGAGCTTCCCAGGAGCGTTCTCAAGAAGCACAACTCCCCCCAGTAGGCTAAGGAACAGCCTCTGCCAGCTTGCAGGTCAGAAACCAAACAATCGTCTTGGAAAGGCAGCTAAAGTTGCCCTTGTCCACTAGCAGTGATACCTGCATCGTCAGTGTTTTTCCATCACCAGGGTATCCTCATCTTACGTTATGCTGGTTAATGGCAAGTTGACTGTAATGGTGTCTTTATTTTTATTGTTAGAATAAGCACTTAGACCTCTACAAGCTTTTAGCTGAGGATGTCTGCAGTCATCAGAAACCTCTTCCAGTGAAATAAGGAAGCCTAATTGCAGACTGGGAAAATGAATCACTGAGAGTTTAAGTGGCATGCTAAAGAAAATATAGCAAGAGAGTGACAGAGCCAATAACAGAACCTGGGAGTGGCGGTCAACTTTCCTAATCATTTGAATCAGTCCAGGAAAGGTGAAAGATTGTATTTTATGGAACAAGTTAAGACTGAGCTTTATGTATTTAGGAAGAGCATTTTAGGATGCGGTGCCTGACACAGCAGGAAATTGCATTCAATGGTTTTGGAGGTCCCTACCAAATTTTCGCTGTGACAGGTCATTCCATTATTGCCCACTAAAGACTTTCTTACACCTTTCTCTGAAGCATCCGACACTTAATTCAGAGATAGGATATTGAACTAAATGGATCACTAGTTTGATCTATTATGTCAATTCTTATGTTCTTAGAGATGCAAACAGTATGTAGGGCATAGGTTTTCCTTACTGTACGCAAAGTCAAATCTAAGCATATGTACTGACTGTGGTAAGGGAGAACTGGCTCAGAGATGGGGGAAGCTGTCGATGCTCACGCCATTTTGTGGCCATTCAAGAACTGAAGCAGAAGTTTACTTTGTAGAAGAAAACCCCATGTACACTGTAAATGCTGTTGACCGTGTGACATCACCGTATTCTTCCATGGGCAGAAGTCATTTTCTTCTGTGCCTATATTTGATTTCAATTAAAAAGAAGACAGCTTGCTTAATCTTTCCTAAAAGTTGATATGGTGTATACCTGAGTGAACTAGCCAATTTCCCTTATAAATTATGTATAAAATCCACAACTGCATTCTCTCAGAAACTCAGAGGAAAATTCAATTTCTCTTTTAGTTTATATTTTTTCATGGTTCTTGGGATATTCATTTCATATTTTCTGCTCATTTTTATAAATGTCTTATTTATTCAAGCTCTTCATAGAGGAAAGTAATGCCATGCATTGCTGATTTTATTACTTTGGACAGTTTACAATATCTCTTCAGAACCTAACATGTTAATTGATTTTAAAATTTCTATAAATTTCAGCCGTGCTTTAGGATTGTACATACTGAAGCCAGGGAGACTTTCTGAGATGTCTTCTATGGCCCCGGTGGACTTTATCTAGATGTGCATAGCTCTTCTTTTCCTTCTCTCTTCCTAGCAGAGATGTGAGGGGAATAAACTGCCACTGTCCGGGCTCCTGTCCAGGGACAGTAGCTAGGGTCAAAATTAGATGTGTGATCCCAGTCTTACATTCTGCCTCTTAAAAGTAGGGACATCCACCTAGTATTATTACCTCCCATGATACCCCATATTTCCTGTTGCTCGACAGTGAACTCCCTGTCCTAAATGCATGATTCTGCTGCACTTCAAACTATAGATCCTATATACTATAGATACTTATATTTTATAATAAAATACATGACTGTGAGCTTTATTGATCATGTCTGCGGTACTTAAACGCCAAAAAACCACTGAACTCTCACTCCTCAGGGTGTCCCTTTCCATCGTGCAATGATCTCAAAGTAAAACCTGGAAAGAATTCAGTGAGAGGAGGTTCATCCCAGGTTATTGCAAGCCCTCAATCCCAATTACAGAGAAGATTTCCCTGGGACATTAGAAGTATATCAAGTTCTGTTTGACTGGAAGCACAACTGGCTTAATCTGGGACTAAAGGTCTGCAAATGAGTGAGGAAACAATTAAAGAGGATTCTGAATGATTTCATCAAGGAAATATTCCCCATAGAAAATATTTTTCTTTTTTTTCCTCTTTGGGAATCTTACATTTGCACATAGTATTTCCAGCAATGGTTATGTCAAGAATAAAACAAAACAAAATATCTGGCTCCTATATTTCCCATGCCACAAACACAGGCTATTATTACATGGGTAATTTCAATATCAGGTTGCAGTGCAGTATGTTATTTATGACCACGATTACATATATATGTATGTATATGCATACATATGTGTATATATGTAATACATGTTTACATGGCATCTGTGTTGCACAATAGTACTATTTGCAAGGAAGAAGATTGTTCTAAATATTGTTGTTACAAAAGCAGCAAGGTGTTATACCCAGGTTTTGACCCTCAGCACAGCTAAAGCAAAAAGTAATAGGAGTTGGTCTTCACCTTACAAGTCTTGCTGTTTTGATTAAAAAAGGAAAAAAAACCCCAAATCCCAAGAAATTCAGGCAAGCACAGCATACACAAATAGTATCTGTGAAGAATCACAACTCTTCTGTGCTCTTTTTGTTTATTTTTTACATAGTTTTAGGATGAGGTTTTATTTATTTGACATTTGATAACTGGGATCTCAGTAAAATATTTGCTGAAGGAAAAGGTGGATAAAAGGAAAACAACCAAAACTGAGCAGGCAGAGGTGTCATAAAGTGGCGAGGGCTCTGCTGTTAGTTAAAGGCCTGGGTGGACATCATGTCAGAAGCCCAGGTAAGTCCAAGTGGAGATGTCAGGTGGATCTCCATAGCCTCTGTACTGTGGTTAGACTTCTGGGTATCTACTGCCTAATTCTCCTGATTTACTCACATGCAATGAGCCGGGTGGGTCTGCCTGTGGCTCAGACCTGAATCCGTTTGCATTTAAGGGCTCTTCTGCCTTTAATGAAAGGGTTTCTGACCCTATCCTGTGTAGAATTTCCAAGACCATGTAAACACATTCCTTACATCTGTAAACCGTCCACTCAGCTAAGCTCACCTTCCCAGTAAGATATCTAGTAGGACAAAATATCCATATAGGCCCTATTGCATTATCACATCAGGATGTTTAAGTGCGTGCTTTATTTGCATTATATTACTTAGTATTCCTCTTCCCTCCCTTTCTTTCCCCAGATGAGAGCAGAGGGTTAAGGAAGATTTGATACGTGCTTTCAATACCAAAATGTGCTTTTCAAGTGGCAAGAGAGGAAGGCAATTTCAACATTCAGCTTCTACTTTCTCTTAAGAGTATTTTCAATTTAATTAAAACTCTATTTTATCCATGAGTACTGCATTGGCTCTAACATCTACCCACTGATGTTAAGTCACAGGATGGCCTTTCCTTTTCTTATTTCATGGATTTGCTTTCTCCATTTGTTCCTTGTTGACCTGGGAAATTGCTGAATGCAGGGCTTCTCGCTGCCCATAAATATCATTGGTCATAGTGTATGAGTGTGGAGTCTTTATTGGCTTGGTTTCTTAGCTTTGGCTCCCTTTTAGAATTGAAGTGCAGAATTTGAAGGACTTTTTTTTTTTTTTTTAAAACTCTGTCTTAGTTACCACTTGCAGAACAATGTACATGTAACTAATTTGTGGGGGTTTTGAGGCATCTCAACTATGCTGGGCATGGTAGCTCAGAATTTAGTGCTAGCTATCCACCTTTGCTTCGTACAGTACATTACCTAATTTTGTGGTGTTTATTCTCATCTTGCAAAGGGTGCCAAAAGGTTGTAATATGAGCTGTGTTCACCTCTGTATTTACCTGTCTTTATTCTCAGAAGTAAAGTTAGCAGAAAGTTCTCCTTTTGGATGTATGCCACAATTCCCCTGTGAAATTTTAGACTATCTTCCAAGTGAAAATAATGGAGAGAACAAAGTCCCTGGTGAACTTCCTGAAGTTTCACTGACTTTTGTTCTTTATGTGACAATACCCGGTTTCACTGGATTTGATGTTATTGTTTGGTGGTGGGGAAAGAAAAGGACATGGGAACAAACATGGTGGTGCGCATGTGGTTTGATTCCCAGAGGCAAAACAACCAAAGAAAGAAAGGAACAAATAAATCCCCCCTGCAAAAGATCAAATCAGAAAGAATTACACCTTAAAGCTGACCTTCTGGAGAAGCATGTGCAAATCCTTCTCTTTAGGTCTCATTTGCTTCATTCTCATTTGTTGATGTGCTTCTTGGGGGACAGGATTTCTTACGATAAGGGAAATTTCAGCTATTGCTGAAAATCAGGATCAGTTTTAAACTGACAGGCTAAAAACCAGTGGAGAATCTGGGAAAAAAGTGAGTTGTTCTGGCAGCTATATAAACTACAGACTTTTTAATTATTCCTGTTATTATTGACAAAGGGCTAATCCAGCATGAAAAAGCATTAGGTTTTTTAATATTTTCACAAAACATTATAGTAGTAATATCAGAATCATAGTACACATTTTTGAATAAATAAATACAACAACAACAAATATTTTCATCAAAGGCATTTCAAAATATTTTCTTGGATTTTGTTTATTTGTTTGCTTGGGGTTTATTCTCCAAAGAGTAGTGGGAGTAGGAAGGAAAAGCTATTTTATTTTGCCTTTGTAGGCCTGAACACACACACATGCATGGAGACTACATGCACTTTTGAACCTTGAGAATATCACAGTGTTTTTTGGAAGATCAACTTTGCAAAACTACGCTAGTGCTACCAAGTTGTACCTTGGGTTACTTGCCCAGGACAGCTGAAAGTATGTCTGAAGCAAGTGCAAATACGACCATATAGAAATCAATTTTAAAATGGAAACAAACACTTGAAAATTACCCTATCTTCTGTCTTTAGCTGGAGAAATTCAATCTCTGTCTTGAAATTCAGCTTTGTTCTGTTAAACATTTCCTGTTTCATTCCTACAGTGGATGTCCTTCATAGCTGACTGGAATAATAAACAATCCTTATCATTCCATAGGTATGAAAATAAATTATATACTCCCCATTTTCGTAGAAGAATCATTTTCACTAAAGCAAACTATCATGATCTGCGCCCTTCCAGTGCAGCAAGGGGACTTACTCCCAGAAGGCGTATAACAAGAGCACATCTACACATGCACTTCCTCCACTTTTAGAGATGTTTACTTTTTTGGTTGATCCGATAGAGAGTCTAACCACTCTGCAGGTAATACAATAGGCACTTCTCTGTAGGACATTCATAACACCATAACATTTCAACTTGAGCCGGACTGTCTGAAGAATTATGCTGCAGCAAGAGGAATTTACAGCTGCATTGGAAATAATGCCACAGCAATCAGTAATCCTCCAATCTTTGTGTGGGGTGACAGAATAACCAAATTAGATCTCTGCTGCTCTGGAGCTGATGTACCAACCATTATCTAACACCGCTGCCAATGGCTGATAGCTCTTTCCACACTCACTCCCAGTCAACCCAGGTGTACTCTGTTGTATGGGTTGGGAAAAAAGTGTTTCTAATGTCATGGGTGCAGCTAACTCAGAGCTGCTTTTTGTTCATTGGCGTTGGAAAAAACAGTGGCATGGAAATAGAGGATAAGGATACTTCAACTGCTCCAGGTGAGACAGATTGGCTGTGTTTATACTAGTAAATTCAAGTGTGCCTGGGCGCTGAAACATGATGATACTACTAAATGACTGGACTGTTTCCTGGCATGAATGTGGCCCATTTCGATTTGCAGTCTTCCAACTGGTTTGGAAAGTGATAGAGTTTACCAGCGTAAAGGCAGACTGCTCCATGCCAGTTGGCCTCAGAGCCCAGGAAGATTTAGTTTACCAGTACAGACATATCCTTTGGGTCCATGTGCTGTCTGGGACTGAACTCAAGTTAATAAGTCCTTCCACTCAGACCTATGCTTAAGGCCACCTGGTGCCACACTGTGATGGGTGAAAACAATCCAGGATTTCACTCTTGTAGCCTTCTGCTTCAATCTATTTTGTAGCATATACTGATATGTGATACCAGTGTGCTGGTTTTGGCTGAGACAGAGTTAACTTTCTTCATAGTAGCCAGTATGGGGTTATGTTTTCGATCTGTGCTGAAAACAGTGTTGACAATACAGGGATGTTTTAGTTACTGCTGAGCAGTGCTTACCCAGAGTCAAGGCCTTTGCTGCTTCTCACACGACCCCACCAGCGAGTAGGCTGGGGGTGCACAAGAGGCTGGGAGGGGACACAGCTGGGACAGCTGACCCCAGCTGACCCAAGGGATATTCCATACCATATGATGTCATGCTCAGCATATAAAGCTGGGGGAAGAAGAGGGAAGGGGGGGATGTTCAGAGTAATGGCGTTTGTCTTCCCAAGTAACCATTATGCGTGATGGAGCCCTGCTTTCCTGGAGATGGCTGAACACCTGCCTGCCGATGGGAAGTAGTGAATTAATTCCTTATTTTGCTTTGTTTGTGCGCATGGCTATTGCTTTACCTATTAAACTCAACCCGTGAGTTTTCTCTTTTACTCTCCTGACTCTCTCCCCCATCCCACCGTGGGGAGTGAGCGAGGGGCTGTGTGGTGCTTGGTTGCCAGCTGGGGTTAAACCATGACAACCAACCACAAAACTTATCATGCATACTTCCCCACTGGAAGTGGTGCACCTTAATGATCACAAGCAAAAGCTTGTGCAGGGCTTCAAGCTTCAACGTACTATTTACCACTAACAGAAACCTGAACCTTTCCTCCTGTGCCGTAGCCCAGAGTGGAGGGTGGGACAGTGTCTGCCTCCAGGCTGGCAGTGCACTCAGTCCTCACGGATTCCACAACGCTGTGGGAACTCGCCTCCCTTCCTCAGGGCTGGCTCTGCCAATGACCATCAAAACTTCTCTGAGGATGTCTGCTCCTTTTTCACCCCCCAAAAATAAAGTCTTTGGGCAAATGCTATTATAAAGCAATATGCACTTCTCTCTTTATGAAGAAAATTGGAGTGAGGGAGCAGAATGAAGTAAGCTCTTGTAAAACATCTCTGTTTTACAACCCGTCAAAACACAATGAATTGATGCAATATGCAGAGGTCTCAGATGAGACATTATCAGGACTTCTGTAGGCAAAACCACCAGTGAAGTATGTGTACCAACTGTTAAATGTCTGTCTGGGAGCACAGTACCAGTTGCATTAGGGATGTTTGCACTGGAAAGTCACTATGCTGACTCTAAGCAAATGTGCACTTCTCTCCCATCTGCCTTCGGAAGGTCTAGTCAGATAATTCACATTAAGCTGGCTTGGTGAAGCTTTCCCTGACAGGCACATCATGCCAGTTGGATTTGATTTTTACAGACAGGCACCCCACCTTCGGCAATAACTTTTGTTGCTGTGAATTCAGTTGAAACTGAGCTTGCTCCTTCTAGTGGAAGAGAACTGGGGAGGTATACTGAATAAGTATAGAACCACTCATTACAGCAGTACTGACCTTGCTTGACCAGTGCTGACACTGTGGCAAGCTGCTTCCAAGGTTTTGTGCTCACCGGAGAAGAGCAGGGGCACACAGAAGTGTCTTCTTTCCCCCATGCAGGCCTGCAAGCCTAAGACTTAAGGTAATTCTTAAGGAAGAGCTAATATGAAACATGCTTTTTTTTTCTTTTTTAAAGATTTTAGCTAAAGCAACTATCAAGTTTTTTGTTCTACAGATCTCTTCTCTATCCCCTTCAATTCAGCAGAGAGCATTAGGCTTGTCAGTCCCCATCCTCATATACCCACAAGACTCAGGAGATGCTGCTGCATTGGCTTCATGGCCATCTTGGGAGCAAGAAACATTTTGGGACTAGAAAAATGACAAAATGGATGTGAAGCAGATGACGAACTGCATCCTGATGGCTATAAAGTCCTCATTAGGCATCATACTGGGGAGTTATCCTTATTAAAATTTGATGGGAAGACCAGCAGATACCAGCGGTACCCTGAATATGCTGTTTTCAAGTGTCAGAGTTTTGATTTTTTAAGTTTTTTTTTTAATGTCAGCTCCATGATTTTCATAGGACCTGACCCCTCATATTAAACTCTTAGGAATGCTAATGCTGCTTTCTTGTTGGGAAAGAAAAGCCATGCTTATCTGCCAAGGCAGCTAAGGCTGCTGCTGCTGGCACTGCTCTGTGTGAGTAACATTTAGCCCTGCAAACAGAACCTTGTGTTAACCTTCTTCACAGGAGAGAATTTCACACAACACCAGCCTTTACATCGTGTGCACACCTTTCCAGCTAATCTCTACCCGATGTGGGTTTTTCTCCCTCTCCCTCTGCAGTTAATAGGTATTGCCAAATGATGCTGGCCACAGACTTCTGCTGAATGTCCTGCTTACTGACTGAGAAAGGAAATGCTTCCTCATGATTTATCATCATTTCCACTTATCTCCCTGCTTGGGAGATAACAAGTAGCACAAGAATTTGTATGCATATTCTAACAGTCCTTAAAGGAGAGACTGAGTGATACAGTCAGGCATTAGCACTGGTGGGGGGGAAGAAATTAGATACCAGCTTCACCATAACTGTTAATTTGCACCCTTTAAGAGAGAGCAGTTAACTCTGAAAGGTGTCTTGGGATAAGAATGTGCATGTAGCTACCAGGGACCTTCTGATGCTTTGTAAGTTATTACCCTGCAGTGACTGGTTTGTGGGTTGGAGTCCTTAACCACATTAAGGCAGAATAACTTCCCAAATGGAAGTTATGGAGTGTGTTGGAGGCAAAGGTACTGATATAAAAGTGTGGAAGATTGCTGTTGAAGTTTTCCGTTAAAGTGCAAGTTTGATGAAGCTGGGGTGTGCATTGCTTTTGGACATCTGTCAGAGAGGGAAGTGAAAGCCTTATGGAGCACTGGAGCATGTTATTGGCAGTGTTGTAGGCAATACGGCAGTGGAAAGGATTGCAAAAGCTGCTTTTACACTCCTTTAACATGTTCATCTGGATGAACTGAGTTTTGTCTTCACTGAAAGAATAGGG
>WAAD01040977.1:50129-60238 GCA_013389945.1 Fregata magnificens | reverse complement strand
GGAAAGGAAAGGAAAGGAAAGGAAAGGAAAGGAAAGGAAAGGAAAGGAAAGGAAAGGAAAGGAAAGGAAAGGAAAGGAAAGGAAAGGAGAGGAAAGGAAAGGAGGGGAGGTGCAACTTCTGTGGAAGACTAATTGAGAATTTGTGCTGGTTTTTTTTTCTTACAAGGCTTTCCATGAAAAAAATGAGGGGACAGTTAGTGGTGTTACAGCAAGAGCAAGGCAGGGTCAATGAGTGTCAGAGGCCAGAAATGAGGTGCCACCTTCTTTTGGAAGCTGCAAATCTCCTTTTAGGGATGAAATAATCCCAGCCACATCCTGGGTGAAAGAAAAGCACTTCCTTTCTTAAGGACTTTCTCAACCTAAACAAGGTCCCACAGCTGCAGAAGTCCCCTAACCACGAGGCCTGAGGAGGTTCTCCCCATCTTCTGAGGCTGGGCATAATTCTAAGCACCAGTAAACTGAGATGCATTTAATTTGTTTCTCACTGACTGCTATGTTCCCCCAAGGATTGCTAGATAGTCCTATCAATACACAAATCCACTGAAAGTCAGTGCATCTCTTTTTGAACTTTCTATTGTCTCTTTCTGAACTATTGTATTCCTCATACTGCAAGGGCGTAAGTCTCTAGCTGAAGCCAACTTGGCAGTGTAACATGACTGACGATCAGAAATACTGTAATCACCTGTCCAGCTTCAAAAGACTTCAATGAGAAGGACAGGCTGAATGAGAGGCAATGTTAAGTTATCTCGGAAATGTTGATCAGGCTATCAAAATTTTAATAAATACACATCTGAACTAGTTCCTTTGTCTCCTGAAACCAAAATTATGCTACTTCGCAGAAAATAAATGCAAACTCAGGAACTTCTGTCAAACAGACAATGATTTATCTGACTGATGTTCATTTCCGTTCCCTTTATCAGGAAATGTGATCGATACACTTTTAAATAGTGTCACTACTTTGCCTTGCAATTCACAGAGATTTTCTTTTCTCAGTAAATAAGTTAAACAACGATTGTTTTAATTAAAAAGTTACCTACAGTCAAAACATATACACTTGTGAATTTAACAGATAGTATCAGCTCTTAAATACTGTCAAGGTTGTTAACATTTTGAATAAAAGAGGATCAGGGAATGTTAATTGTTGGAAAGAATGTTATTAATGTTGTAATAGACTGCAATCTTAATATAAGTCTGATTACACATAGATACCCAATCACACTGTAAAAGGCAGTTGTGCTCCTGGATTGAGCTGTGACATAAAATTGAGGTGCTGACCAAATGTGTTCACGGCGATACTATGGTACTTACACGGTAGCATGGATGTTGGAGTTATCTTGGACCATCAATTAAATGACATTAATTATCCTGCCTTTGAAAATCTCTATGTAATTACAAAGTGGTAGGATGTTCTTAATTTTTCTCCTAAGCTTTACTAAAGCATAGACGATGCTTCCACTGAACTTTGAGCAATTATTTCCTAAATAAGGCAGGCTGGAAATAACTGATAGTTATGAGGAGAGATTAAATGGTGGGTGTTAACCTGGGGACATAAATATTAAGAGAGACTGTGATTTTGTCATAGACTTTGTGTGCGACTTTCAGAAAGTAACACTTAGAGTCAGTTTTAAGATGAAGTTTTAGCTTTTTTAGTTTTTCTCTTTGCACAGTGAAAGGGTGAGGGACAACAGACACAAGTGGTAGCAGGGCAAATTACTATTCGATATAAGGGAAAAATTTTTCGCTGTGAGAATGGTCAAGTGCTGGAGTACAATCCCAGAGGCGTTAGGGAATATCCATCCTTGAAGATACTAAAAAGTCATCAGGACAAGGCTCTGAGCAACCTGCTGCATGGGAAATGAAGGGATGCTGTTTGAGCATGGGACTAGACAGGATGTCCTCCAGATGTCCCACCTGACTGAAATTGTTCTGCAATTCTGTGATTCTGAACCTGCAGACTGTCCGGTTCCACAACCAATCTGGAGCCATGCAGGAGTTCAAACCGGTCAGGCGCCTCCCTTGCGGGCTGCCAGGTTCAAAGTGCAGCTGGTTCACACTGAAAGGACCAAGCTCTTCTCCACAACAACATCCCACCATGTCATTGTCTATTTATGACAAAATAGATTTCCTTACAAACTTGATTCAGATGCTAAACTCCGGGGAGAACAGAAATTTTAGGCAACTGCTAGTGGATAACGGAGTTTCTGAATGCCCTTTCTGATTCACTGTAGTCTTCACAAGCATTATAAAGGAGACTATCTGTTTAATGTAACTTTTTCATCATGGAGACGATGATCTTACTTCTACTCCCCTAAATATTTTGTTGGATCTGGCCTTGAGTCTCATTTCTTTCTCATAGCCAGAAAGGGACTATAACATTTACCTTCCTTAGATGCATGTAATGAAGCTTCATTTATTTATTTTTATGATACTTTAGACCTTTAAATACAAACTGGGATGCTAAAATGTAGCTATAAAATGATGAAAAATGGGAGAAAATTTTTGAGATTATGAGAAGAAATTATTGCATTGAGAATATGTAGGAAAGCTGTATTATTTAAGCTTATTTTTTGTATGTACTTAATGTTTTTCTTTTCTTCCCCCTTACCCCCCTGAACATATCTACTCCCTCTCTTTCTGTTCCTGCTGTGCATGAGTACTAGCTTGCTGTCTACCTTTGTTAGGTCTCTGTAGGAAAAAAGGCAATTAATATTTCAAGAGGCTTCCTTGTAAAATAAAGGTTAAATCAAGAAAAAAAATCACAATATAAATAAATTATGAATTCTGATCTTGTTCTGGAAAAGTTAGGACCATGTAAATTTAAAGCCAGCATTGTAATATTTTCAAGTTGCATTTGAGAAATTACAAGGTATATACCTGACTGCCTTAGTTCATCTGTTTTGTCAACAGTTTTTTAATTCTTTCAGAAAAATTGCTAATGTTCTTTTATTTTTAATCTCATTATTATTGTGATTATTACCTTTGGCACTTTGGGTGTTCTTCCAATACAGAGGACAGGAACAGAAACTTAAAATTAACTATGAGTTTGATGCAACAGGGAAAGGGATGCAACCAGAAAGATGATAGGGCCAAAGCTGTAAATTAGAGAATTAATTTTGCTCTAGCACCTTAGGAACGAATACTAAGAACAGAAATATTCAGTGACATGCTGAGAGACAAGCCCTCTCTAAGAATGAATGAACAAGGCATGAAAAGTTCAGGGACGATGCTGGGAAGTAAAAGTGACATATCAAAAAATTATATTTCAGATGTGGAGTATATCTAAGACAAGAAGCTAGAGTTTCTCTTTTGCATGTAAGCTGTTGGAGACAGCACACACAACACTCTCATCTTGTGACCTGAACAGGGTTTGCCCACAGAGTCTATTAATCTCATGTATAGCTCAAGAGATGAGTTTAAGAAACACCCAACATTTTCAAATTTGGATTCCCAAAAGTAGATATCAAAATCAGTAGTCCAGTTTCTTGAAATGGGACCTAAAGGTCTTTGGGTTGAATTTTTAAGTTCTGAAAAGAGAACCAGTTTCATTATAGGTGTCATGTAAAAGTGTGCATACCTAACTTTGGGCAATTGTGTTTGAAAATGGTGAGTTCTTTTAAAATAAACTGAAGAAAAAAAGCATTTATTATTTTTTAAAAAAAGTGAAATCCTCACGATACTATGGAGCAAAACAATAAAGTTTTCAAAAGGTTTCATTCACAGTAACCTTATGCTAATAAATTCCATATAAATATTAATTCACAAAAGTTAAAGAAAAAAACCACATATGGTTTTACCTTTTGGGAATAGTATTTAATGATCGTCAAGTAAATTCATTTGGCTAAAAAATAATCTTGCACTTATTCCCTGTTTTCAGAGCAAACATGAAGAGGATGTTCAAATATTATTTAATACCTGAAAAATATTCTCTTAATTTAATTTTTGTTTTAATTTAATTTTAATTAAATCTTGACTGTAGTAAGGAAAGGGCAAGGATGTTCTAACTGTACAGAAATACTATAAAGTTCACCATCCATCTAATTCATCCTTACACTGAAGTCAGCAGGCTTGGTTCCTGGGCTGAATACAAAGTTGATGGTTTTATATTAAACATGACTGTGGTGTAATTGGAATTACACATGCATATATTTGGCCCAATGACTTTATTAACTTTCATCCATAGGCAGTTATTGAAAAGAATATTGTCAGCTCTGCTTATTTAAAATGAAGCTTGCTTTCTGTTTTGGATCCTTCTCGCATGAGAGGAAAAAAAAAGGAGTAATTTGGTCTGTACCCAGGTTCTGAACACTGTGTCATTCAATTTCAATTAAAAGTAATAGAAAAAAAGATATTTTTGTTTGTTGCTTCACAAAACATGAAATAAGCCCTGGGCTTACGTTCTGCATCCTTTCTTTCAGATGTGTATTTTCTTGTATTTCCAAATTTGAATCAAGACTTACTGTCACACTGAACCTTGCTGTCATTTGGAATAATGTTCTTTTTATCCTGTTTTACCAGTTTTTCATCATCATGACTATGACAAGATTTATTCTCGGTGTTTGAATGATGATGAAAGAAAAATAAGCCTGAGAAGGCTGAAAGACTGGTACCATCTCATGTAACTTCAAAACTCTGTGACATAGGTCTCCATTTCTCAGTAGTCAGCCACAGCTATATTTATGTCTCTCTTTCTCTCCATGATGAAAAGGTGCAATTCATCTGAGCCATCACTGATACCTACCTTAAAATAATACGGACCTCTTTCCACAAGTGCCTGTTCCTTCCATTGTCTCTGAAGAGAAATGAGGAGCATAGATGAGATGTAGATTTTGGCCCTCTGAACATCTACCTTTTAGTTAGGTGAATCCCAAGGTGCTTTCCTAATTTTACTGTTATTGCAGTACCTGCATGACCTAATTGAGGTCAGGGCTCTGCTTTGTGGGTGCAGTCCCTAAGAATAATGGGAGAACATTTGTGTTGAGAAAAACTGACATCCTAATAGAGAAGATAAACAAAGATAAATGGAGATGAAGTGACCTGCTTCAGATTAGTGGCAGAACCTTGGAGAAAGCTAGCGTCTTGGTTTGGTACCCAAACTATAGAAATATATTGCTATTTGGGACGCAAATCACTGAATGCATGGGAAGGCTCGCATTACACTAATACGGTGTTGTTGCGTGACCTCTGTTACTAATAACTTTCACGATTAGCAAAATTTTATTACTACTGAGTGATGCTAACCATAACTAGGATTCTTCCTTCCAGGCACTGTGCATACATAGTGACAGACAACCCCTGTCAAGTTGGTCCCACCATCATCGTGAGGAACTATTTGTTCAGTTGGGTGGTCAGCAAGGAGGCACTTCTGACCAAAAAAAAAAGTGGATACTGGGGGAACAGGAAACCACGGGCTACACTGAGCAGCTGGCAGGTCAAGCCAACTGGTGATCTGGCAATAAAAGGGCCTGGAAATGAATGAGCACTGGGAGAAGATGGAGTTCCCCTATGGTGGATGGGAGAGGACACAGAGTTTAGAAACTAGGGACATAGTAGTGTGGAGGGGGGAAGGCTGGTGTCTGGAATTGCTGCGTTTGATTGACAGTTTAATAGGCAAGCATAACTGCTGATTATATTGACAGAATTGATATATGATAAAGCATTAAGAATAGCCAAATTCTGGTGGTTTGCTAGTCACAACTACTTGCAATAAATATGAGAAAAACTGCATAGAAGATGCAAAGGGTATAAAAACAATCACTCTAGGAAATTTCGCACCAATTTTCCACTTAGTTTTCAAGAAAAAATAAAAATTTGTGCCCAGAACGATAATTACAGAGTTGCATTCAGGAACCTCTAGAACTATTGATAAACAGTGATAGAAAACACCAGGAGGAAAAAAAAAAAAAAAAGAAGAAAATAAAAATCCCATTTCAGTGACTTGATACTTACAAATCTACAAAAAGCATGGGAGGGGAGTGGAAAAAAAATCCCAGGCTTGTACCTTTATTAGAAGCTCAAAATGTCACATATAAGCAAGGAATACTACATAAAATATTAAGCGACTCTAATGCTGACTGGGAAAATTTATAGAGTTGGAGCTGTCTGTCTTAAATCATGCCCTCTAGTTATCTGTGCTTCATCTTGCCTAACTTGCATTCTCTGAGGGCAGTGCAAGTTTTTAATTCTGTGTATTTATAAAAAATTTACAAAGGACTAATTTAAGCACTACATTAAGGTAATAGTAATAATAATGATAATAATCTGAGATGCACACAGAGAGAGGGAGAGAGATGTTGCAGGAAGGAAGGTTTACCAAACAGTAGTTACAAAGTTGCAGGGTTTTTTCTTGTTTGTTTGCTTGCTTTTTAATGAAAACTGATGTTTTCACATCTAGAAAGGTAATTAGTTGGTGGTCTGTCTGTTATGAAGAAATGCTGCTCTGTATTGTTATGGTTGAAACTAGCCTTTCATTACAGTTTTAATAATGATTCTCTACCTGCCACTGCCAGCAAAATCAAGTTCACTGAAGTATCTTACTAACTTACACCTGACTAAAGGATATTTTTGTTCCATTTTTTGCTTCATTTTTCATTTTGTGTCTTGGACAAAGCTGATGCAAAGTAGGTAAGGTGCCTGGGATGTGTGAGTGCAGCAAGGTAAACTCGCTTTTTGTGTGTATTCCCAACACTCACTTATCTCACCCAGCACCCAAAGACCTCGAAGTCTCCATATAAACCCAAGATTTGGTGATATTTGGCACTCTTCCCTTATTTAATTAGAGCACTAAGTGGCTGCCTGCAGGTTTACTGTTATCCAAAACAGCGTAAGCCCCGAGTTGGGATCCTAATCTCCATCACTTCAGTACAATGAGCACCATGGGCAGAGCAGGGCCAAGCAGGGGACATCACACAAGTGATTAGACATTGCAGGAGGAAATAGTAAAGGGAACACAGGTTTACATGTGAGATGGAAACAGCTTGAGAGCCAGGGCACGAGCAGAAAAGACAAAGAAAGACATCCATCTCTGCTTATAGCAATTTCTTTCTGAAAAAAGCCCCAAACCCCAAAACCTTTACATGTTCTTTCCTGCAAGGGAATGTGTTAAGGAACAGCAGGATAGGAGTCAAATGGAAGACACCAATGTGTTGGCAGTGATGGGAACTTTTAACTTCAGTGAAATCTGTGTGAGGGTCTTGAAACAAGCAACAATTATTTTTAACTAGTGATCTTTTGAGGGAAAGAAATTGTTAAACTGGGAGTCATAACTTCAGGTGTCTAAATCAGCTGAAATAAAAATTCCTTACAAATGGCTTTGATTTGCAAAGTTATCACTGTCCCATATATTTGCAGAAGGAAAACTGAGACTGAGAGGCAGGAGACTGGCAGGGAACATGTGAAACACCCCTCCTCCGACTGAAACACTGCAGTGAACTGCAGCATCTTCTTGCCATAGACTGTTTTGGAAGATGCATTCCCCTTACAATCCTCCACATGATATCTCCAGAGTGTAACTCTCATGAAGTGTTCAGAATAGACAGTTCCATCTCTATCACAGGCACAGGGAAAACATTTTAAAATTGATATTCATTTTCTTTGATGGAATTTCAATTTGGCAAAGAAATTCTGATCTTTCAACTCTTTGTTTCTTGGTTTGGGATGAAAATGAATGTGAAAATGTTGGACTAAAAATTCTGATTTTTGACCAGCTCATTTTTCTTATTGCTCTTTTAAATTAATTCTTAATTAATTGTCTTATAGAAAGATGAAGTTCCTTAGTGGTTTCATTGTGCAAGCACACAAGGAGACTGTCCCTGCCCAGAATTTCTTAACCTCACTGATATAAAAAAAATGGAAAAAAAGGAAGTATTGTTATTACCTGGATTACTGATAAGGAAATTAGATTAAGCAATTTAGTTCAGAGAAAGCAATCCAAAAGCAAACTGTGGCAGAAGCAGGAACCAGTTGTCATAAATTCTCCTCAGTGCTCTGTGTTCAAATAATCCCTTTTTATTTTTTTAAATCTAAGTTAACATTTGTGGCACATGGCCAAGCCTGAGAAGGTCCCTCCATTACCAGTGGGGCCTGAATGTACTGCCTGCTCAATCCCCCGTCAGCTCCAAGAGCCCTACGCCATAAATCACACAGGGGTGGCAAGAGACCTTTCCTATGGACCCTATAATGCATGGAGTTACCTGTCTTGAGTATTTCCCTGTCTCTCTTAAATACAAAATGGTGTTACTGAGTAACAGGGATTCTTGGAAGACAGGGAGGAAAAAGGAAAAAAAAAAGAGACAAGGTACCACCCCGTTTTGTAAACTGGAAGGACTTCAGCTAATGCTCCATAAAAACTGGCTTAATATACAGTTATTACAAAGCTTCAGTTTTTTGACAGATTAAGTGCTATTAAATCACTTTGCTCTGAAGGCACTAAAAGGTCACAAGATGAATTAGTTCAGGCCGTCTTAGCCTACTCCTCACACGTTGCTCCACTCAGAAGAGAGAAGGGTGAAAAAAAAGAAAACTGAACTGGAAATTATGACCCTCTAAATGTCTACAGGATGCGAAGCTGTGAAGAATGACAGTGCCTTGTCAAAAGCAGGCAGATGGGCTTTTATCAGCTTGCAGGGCAATTTTCTTCCCTTTTTTCTTTCTCTTTTCTCTTTTTCCTTTTTTTTTTTTTTTTTGGTAGACTCTGTTCCATAATGTTGCATTCTGCCCTTTAGGAAGAACTCTCCAGTTGAAAAGAGCAGCAGGCATAACCTAACCTACTGCTTAGGACATGTACTCAGATTGGATGCAATAATTTTTTTAACAATACAGTTGGAGCATATTTTTTTTTTTTTAAGTGGCTGCTTTATTAGGGAAAATTTCCCTTCTGAGGGGATTTCGTATATGTTTTGGTAAGGATGGTATCTCATGCCAAATGATGTTTTATTTTTCTGTTTTTCTCAAGGCATTTACACACTGAAAGCAGACAAAGACTGTAGGCGTGTATTGTTTCCAGTACTGTCTTCTCTATACAGATTGATCACTCTGCCCTCAGTGAAGTTATTCCAGTTTTGCAAGGTCAGTGTAAATGGGATCAAAATTGAATCCCTGATGAAGCTTTCATTAAATCACTGATGGGTTTTTGGCTTCAGACGCAGCAGGAATGGCCCCTGCCTTTGGGAATTGTATACTGACTCTGCTAGGGGTTTAATTTCACCCCAGAAAGCAGAAAAATTCAGTACTCACAAACACTTTGTCCTTAATTCACCCTACTGGGGCCTAAAAGTTGTCGATCACACATTGTATTTCTCTACTCAGCATTTGAGAACAGCAGGGGATCTTTACATTCAATAGGCCATGAGCTGCATTACTTCAGCACAATTGATGAAGAAAGGATGGATCAGTGACCTTCGCTTTTTGGATTTCTTTACATTTTTATGGATGAATGTCATGACTGTCATGTCTTTTCAAGGTTGTTTTTTCCATTATTATCCTCAGTTTTCAATTTTCTTTCCATTTTGTGGATCTAAGCCTTACTTCCTACTCCTCACTAACGACTGCTCTCTCAGAGCAGTCTCTCTGCTCAGACGGCATTGATGCTTTTTGTGCTAACTACCTTATTTTATACTATAGAACAATCTTGATTCAGCAAAGTACTTAAATATGTCCCCAGCTTTAAGTATACGAACAGTGAAAGTCAATGGAAGTCATCATGGCTTAAATTTTGACAAGTGCTTAAGTACTTTGCTGTACTGGGTCTTCCTGTGTATTAAAAACCTGTTGGTATGACAGCACCTCTCCCTCAAAGCCCTTACTGATCGTCTGAATTGATCTTTATCACAGATAGAGGAGTAATCATGTAAACAAAGAACCACTGAATACTTGGTCTGAAAAATGAAAAACACAAGGGTTGTTTAAACGAAGTAGTCCATGCAGCATCAGTTCCCTCTTCAAAAAACAACCCAAGTACTCAAGTAAGTAAGTGTACATCAACTTAAGGTAAACACATTTATAACAGCAGTGTAGGACTAAGGTGATATCAAGGACAATCCAAGACACAACTGAAAACATTGGCACATGAAGACTTAGCTTCTAAATCCAGCTGTCCCAGTAAAGCTACTTTC
>WAAD01040977.1:36184-48981 GCA_013389945.1 Fregata magnificens | reverse complement strand
AAAACTAATGGAACGCCAGGAGGAAAATAAAAAGCTAGAGCAAGACAAAGAAAAGGGTAAGAGGCAGAGGAAAGGAAGGCAGGGAAAGAAAAGGAAAGGACATTTCATGGGGCAATAAAGTGGTTAACAAATGCTTGGAATCAGAGGACTCTGACCACATGACAAAGGTCAGCCTTGACCTTTGCGCACTGCCATCAGCAGATATTTTTCTTATAGTTGTGAGTGGTATTACTGTCTCCAGTTTATAATCCTATTCACAGGATATATAAAAATAGTTTGACTCCTCTCTCCAGAAAGTTGGATAACTATGGCCTGGGAGAATCAAGAAGGAAAAGCTGGAGTAGCCAGTACTTATCATTTATGAAGGGCCCAGTTTAACTGCATAAGGTGAGTGAAGTGCAAAAGAGCAAAGAAGAAACTCAAAATCCCAAAATTAAAAACAAAACCAGGCCCCCCGAAAAGGTTTGTATGGCATTTTTTCCACAACTTTTTCCTCACTGAAGATGACAACAGGACTTAAAATTAAAAAATAATACAAAAGCACAAATTGCTCTACATTTGATAAAAACCCAGTTCAAGTAGAGGGTGTACCTTGCAAAAGGAGTTGACAGTATTTAACCTAGTAAGACTTTCCTGTGTTCTTATTATTGTATAGTGGCATTGATAAACAACAAGAAAATAAAATTTATTTAATTAAAGCTGCAATTTTTACCTTGTTATTATCCATTTTAAAGTCTGCAGGTATTTTATTTCCATTTATATTTCTCCTCATAATCACTCATACAGAAATTCTGAATTTTGACAAATATTCAGTTGCTGTTTTAATCCACCTCAGGGGAAAGGAAAAAGATTTTAGCAAGTAAAATTAAGCTTATTTAAACATTTTTGCTCTTTAAATGAATTCCGCTTCTTAAGAATGGGCAAAAGTTCACTGACTACAAGAGAGATGGATTTTCTCATTAACACTGTGAATATTTGACATAATATTTTTGAGCACAGACCTCTTAGCTAGGTAAATGTTAGTCAATAAAGAAGCTTTCTGCAAGATTACATGCAGGCTTGTATGCGAACTGTCCACTGCCTTTAAAAAAAGATCTACATCATATCCTAACAGTGATTAAAATGCTGCAAAGTAACATACACAAGGCTATGATAATCATGGCAAATCATGGAACTAGAAACATGGAAAGTGGGGGCGGGGGAAGGGTTTTTAGAGTTTGAAGTGACTAATTCCTTCAGGTGAGAGCTGTAGAGAAAACTGGTGACAAAACCACTTGAGCTGGCAGCATCTTTTAATATACACTGAACAACAAATTACGGTGGCATTCTCTTAACAGGGATACGTTGGAATAATCCACCCTCAAGGATGAATTTTATCAACACAGTGAGTTAGCCACAGCAGCTCATCCAGAAATGACAGGGTAGTGTATCATGGGGGTCTTAGGGGTGTATACACAAAGACTAATCTTCCTCTGTAGTCAATGGAGAACAGAGAGAATATTCCAGGTTGTGTTTCACAGCACCTAAACTGGTGGCAGCTCTGAATCATCTCGGGTGAGGAGCTGCCTTCTCTCCATTGATAGAGGTGTGGCCTCAGAAATTAAGGTCTGTTGGATTTCACCTTTGTCAATACCAATTTGATCTGACAGCAACACGAAAGCATCACTATCTTCATCTGCATAAGATACTTAACACCCAGTGAAGAACATTAGCAGCTCAGACTGAAGCAGTTTAAGGCCAATGCGTTTTCCCTGACACGCCCATGGAGAGAAAATAAGAGAGAAAAAATAACATTTCTATTGAGGGGAAATTTTCTGGGGATTTCCTATTTAGTTCCACAATCTTATTTCTCTATGTTTCTGGACTGCACTTATTTGTTTTATTTTCTTCCTCCCTCTCATATTTCTTTCTCGAAAGTTTTATATACTAATTGTTCTGTATTTTTTCCTTTGTTACATTTCCCATCCTTTCCTCATTTTTTCTCTCATATTTTTATAAATACATTTCATTTCTTTCCCCATCACATAACAAAAAGAAGAAAAAAATAACCAATGAGATTATTTTTTAATGCTAAGGTCATTTGCTATGCAAATATCATTCCTAATTAGACGGTAAGTTCTCTGAGGACTCATGCATTTGAAGAGTACATGATTTGACTCCAGCCCTGATTTAGCCCTCCAGGCCTAACTGTAAACAATGATTCCTAGGTGCTTATCCTATTATAGGTCTATAGGCTACAAACTGATATTTCTGTTACCAACAAGGAATGATATACGTGCAAAAAGAGGGGGTTTGGCAAAATTTCTTTATAATCTGCCTCTTAAACTACTTCTTAAGATACATATAATCCCAGGCAAATAGATTGCTTAGCACTGTTATCAAAAAAGTATGCACTCGTGAGGCAGTAAATATATTTTCACTTCAGTGGAGTGTCAAAACACAGTTTTCTTTGTTTCTTTATGAGAAAGATAAGCAGGAAAAACTCTTTGCTTTCTGCATGATCCTAGGCACTACTGAAGTCAATGGGTATTGAGAAAACCCAGCACCTGATGGCTATTACAGTTTTTCTTGTTATTTTATCTTGCCCTTCTGGCCTGGTCTTTTGATTGTCTCTATATTTTGCAGCTGTCAGTAGGACGTTAATGTGTTATGACATGCTCATCATATCACAAAGGAAGAAACGATTCATCCTGAAGATCAGACCTGTCATATAATTATACATTGACTATAACAAATCAAAATAAATGATTCCTTAGAATATACATGTGCATTACACATTGACTGCACATGAGCACATGTGGGTATGTGTGTGCTGGGAACAATAAAATAAAATTAAATTAGAATTGCAAGGAACTGGTAGTTGACATATTTCAAAGATAAACTATTTGAAAGAGCTTATTTTTCTGACAAGGCAGCTCAGAGGTCCTACATCTCCCCCCTTCCCTGCATGTCAGGTTTGCCTGTGTCTAAAATTTCTGGGTCTACCATAGCTCACACGTACACACACATGCATACACACATATTTCTCCTGAGGAAAGACTTCAACTTCATGGCAAAACTGAAGAAAGCATGTCAGGAGGCAGTCGGAAAAAAAGCAGCTCCTTTCCTACAATAGTTTTTGGACTCTGTCCAAAATTCACCCTCACTGCCTTTTACTCTTGACACATTTTCCCTACGGAGTCAAATTTTTTTTTATTTTTTAAACAACTGGCAGATTTTAAGTTGTGCACCTCCATTGCTAGTCTGGGAGTCCAAGGTTCAAAGAGCAGTGACTCTATATTCATGTCGATATTAAATAAGCATGGTGTTTAAAAACAACTGTGGGCAACTTTTTCTTCTGATGCTATCCTGGGAATTTTTTTTAAAGGGTTTTATAAGACATCAAATAGTTATGAGGAATGTGGCTGTGCTTTTTATAACACAAGAAATGTTAAGAGCAGAAATCTTTATAGACATTGTAAGAAGTTCCAGGGAAACAGAAAGCTCTGTGGACTCAGAAGATGGATTTCACCTTCAAGACTAGGATTCAAGTTCACGAGAGGAATCTCAAAGTAACAAGTGTTTTGATCTCAGCTCAGTTCTTCAGGGCTTTGTGTGTGTGTGTGTGCTGGTTACTCAGAAAACTATATTTTGCATCTAATCTAAAGAGGTTAGTTCCCTATAGATTAAAATTCAAATGGCAGGGAAAATACTTAAAGCTTCTCTGTAGTTTGAACCCATTCAAAGTTCCTGGGAGAACTCACCTGCTTGCAGATATCTCAGCTTCATGAATTATTTTTAATTGGCTTGGGTGCTGCTTCTCTTTCCTGGGTGTTTAGTTGTTCAGGGTGCTCCTACCTCTCCTATGTCACATGGATAATCATCCGTTGAGAATGCACAGGTATCTTGAGATGGGTTTGAGTTTTGATGTAAGGAAGCGAAGAATGAAAGGAAGCCTTGCATAGGCATGCAAAGGCAGATCACAATCCTGGACAAAAGAGGGGACCTTTTTGAGAGGGAAATTACAGCATAGTGAGTTGGCTCCATTAAAAGAGACAGATAGTGCAGGGCCAGCTCATGCAAGCAGAACAGAGTCTTGAAAGTAGGCTGTGGACCTAGTGATAGGTGAGATAGTAAGGACAGGCACTGCATGTAATGTCTATATGCAGTATATAAAAAAGAGAGACTCTGAAGGAAAGAGTAGGTCTGGAGGAGCATATAAAGAGTACTTGAGTCAACCTATGAAGGAGGCATGGAGCAAGTATAGTCTTAAGAAAACAAACAGGAGGAAAAAAATGTCCTTATTAAGTAAATTGCTGCTCAACAAGACTGCAGCCAGCAGAAAGTTAGGGATGGTACAAGGGGGAGGTCATTATTTAGCCATTTCTCAGCCTAGGAGATTTTTAAGTATATACACAAGCACAGCAAACATGCAAAAAATGACCCTATGTCTTGGCCCTCTCAGTCTCACAAAAGATTCCCACATTTATTTGAGATTCCAGTTTATTTAAATATTTGCTAAACCTTTCCTTTCATGTGAAAAAACATAGGAAAGGACAGGTTAATAGAACGGATTTATACTTCTGAGCCTTCCCTTTGGTTTTCCTGTGATGTTCTCCCCCTCAAAGTGTTTCTGGTGGTAGGAGCAGCACCATACCAGATGTGATTTTTCTCCTTTCCTTATTTCTAACTTCCACTAGACTTTTCAGTGGTTCAGAGGCATTATAAACATTGAGGAAATGGAGAAGATGGAAACCAGCTGTCTGCAGACCAAAATTGACTCTCACAAATCAAAACTTGGAATAGTTAGCCGACTTACATGAGCATCTAAAGATCAAAGCACTAGAAATCAACTACATATGGTGATGCAACCATGTTCAAATATGAGAAGGGTGTTTAGAGTATGACATGCTACATGAACAAGTACACCATGTGAAGATGAAGGCCTCAGTTCAGTTGTCCACATTTAGGCACCTGATGCCAATTGACATGCCCCAGGTTATCCTGTCCAGTGTCTAACAGCCACTCTATAAGCTACAGATATCCCATAAAAACTGTGTCAGATATACCAGTGATATTTAAATATTTTGGATATTTTAAGCTATCACTGATATATATATATGTTTAGGCTACTGAACGAAGGCCTGAGATTCATCTCTTGGACTGATATCTAACATGCCAATGTCTACGTGTAGACTAAATTTTAACTGCAGTTATGGAGATCTAAAGAGGCATTCAGATGACAAAACGTACATGTCTGCTATAAGCTGGATTACTACCTAGACTCTGCTGACTGCATTGACTAGATCTTCAGCTATAAAAGGACTTTGGAGAAACAAAGTGCATATAAGTAGACTCCTACACTGACAACACCTAAATTTAGCTGCTCTAATCTACAAACTGAATCCCACTTCTTTAGAATCTAACCTATGAGACCCAGGGCTAAATGAAGTTGCCTGGAGCATAGACCTCTAGTCCCATTTGAGAAGTCCTGGGGTATCTGAAACATCCTCCTAAGTGTATGTGACAGACCTGACAAAAGACTATGAGAAGCCCATGACTTTCTGAGGTGGTGGCTGATGGCCAGGTGAGATTTTTTTAGGGCAGCTCACATGGTGTTATTCATCTGTATAAACAACTAAATCAAGTTTCAAATGCCTGAGCTGTAGTCAACAAAATGTTGACTACAAGTATACAAATAGAAGTGGGTAATCACCAAGAAACAAAGGAAATTGTCAAGGAATGATGACTGGTTGTGGTTTTGGAAAATTATGTTAGTTCTTATTAACAAAATAATCGTTAGTCCCTGACTATGAATACAAGCTGCACTTAATAATGAAAACACGATCTTTTCAACATGTGCCGTGTCAGAGGCAATATTAAGTTGAAAAGAAAGATGGTCTCGGGGTTACCATCCTCACCCTGGGACTTAGGAAATGCAGGTTTAATTGCCATCCCTGCCACAGATTCCTCATACCACTCTTTTATTATTTGTATTACTGTAGACTCTAGTAGACCTCGTCATGTTTTGTTTTAAATTCTTAGTCCTTTAGTTTTACAAGAACAGAAGTTAGAATAATAATCTTTTTTTAATTGTTCCATGTTTATCATGTCTACTTTGCTTGCAAAACTCTTTGCACAGGCTCCGTCTCAACTTCTAGATACACAAAGATGGTTGGGTTTTTTTTAATGGCACCAGTCGCCCTGCTTTGTACACCGTAGGGCAGTACAGTTACATTTATACTGGAATAATTTGTTCACATCTGACAGCAGTGATTTTCTGATTTGGCAGCTTGCTTCCAGCGCAAGATGCAAGTCCCTCGATACAGCCCCTCTTGTACCACATTACTGGATCTCTTTGAAGTTCTGTCCAGTTTGCAATTGGCATTCTATGCACATGCATAGAATAACCTCACTGTGTGATTTTCCCCCCCTCCAAAAAATCCCCAGGCCTTCCCGGATGCAGCAGGCTTACTTTACTATATAGAATT
This sequence comes from Fregata magnificens, assembly GCA_013389945.1. Taxonomy (NCBI): domain Eukaryota; kingdom Metazoa; phylum Chordata; class Aves; order Suliformes; family Fregatidae; genus Fregata; species Fregata magnificens. The sequence continues at coordinate 42,511 of WAAD01040977.1, read as the reverse complement.
GTATACACTCTTGTCATTATGTTCCCATCTGTTCCAAGGGAAGAACCCACCTTACCACAATATGTAATAATGAGCATCCTCAGAACAGCATGTGCGGCCCTGTCCCAGCAGCAGTCTCCTGGGAGGGTGCAATGCTGGGGAATGTGTGGTCTGTCTTCAACCCACTTGACGATGGTGCTGGTTCTGGCATGATGGGATGCATTACTGTACCCTGTGGGAAAAGTTGTGTTTCAGAGATGTGCATTTTAAGTTCCCCAGAAAGGACTTACAAAGTCTCTAGAAAGGAGTATAGTCAGGACCCTAAATTTTAGAAAAGCAAAATTCCAGCTCTTCAAGGAGTTAGTCAGAAGGACCCCCTGGGAAACGGTCCTCAGGGACAAGGGAACAGAACAGAGCTGGCAGATCTTTAAGCATGCGTTCCATAGAGCACAAGGGCTGTGAGTCCCCAGGTGTAAGAAATCAGGCAAGGAAGGGAAGAGACCAGCATGGCTAAGTCAAGACATGCTGGTCAAACTAAAGATCAAGAGGGAACTGCACAGGCAGTAGAAGCAGGGACAGGTATCCTGGGAAGAGTATAGGGACGCTGCCTGGTTGTGAAGGGATGGGGTCAGGAGGGCCAAGGCGTGGCTGGAGCTGAATTTGGCAAGGGATGCAAAGAATAACAAGAAGGGCTTCTACAGATATGTCAGCCAGAAAAGGAAGGTCAAAGCAAGCATACCCCGCCGATGAACACGGATGGCGACCTAGTATCAACAGATGAGGAGAAGGCTGCGGTACTCAAAAACTTTTTTGCCTCAGTCTTCACTGGTAACCTCTCTCCTCACCCCTCACAAGTTGATGGACCACAAGATGGTGACCAGGGGGGAAAACCCCTCTCACTGTAAGGGAAGATCAGGTTCATGACCACCTGAGGAACCTGAACATACACAAGCCTATGGGACCTGATGAGATGCATCCCAGAGTCCTGAGGGAATTGGCTGATGTAGTTGCCAAGCCACTCTCCATGATATTTGAAAAGTCATGGAAGTCAGGTGAAGTCTCTGGGGACTGGAAGAAGGGAAACATTGTGCCTGTCTTTAAAAAGGGTAGAAAGGAGGACCCTGGGAACTACCGACCTGTCAGCCTCACCTCTGTGCCTGGGAAGATCATGGAACAGATCCTCCTAGAAGGTACGCTAAAGCACGTGGAGGACAGGGAGGTGATTCGAGACAGCCAGCATGGCTTCACCAAGGGCAAGTCCTGCCTGACCAGCCTAGTGGCCTTCTATGATGGAGTGAGTGCATCAGTGGACAAGGGAAAAGCAATGAATGTCATCTATCTGGACTTCTGTAAGGCTTTTGACACAGTCCCCCACAACATGCTTCTCTTTAAATTGGGGAGATACGGATTTGATGGGTGGACTGTTTGGTGGATAAGGAATTGGTTGGATGGTTGCGTCCAGAGGGTAGTGGTCAATGGCTCGGTGTCCAAATGGAGACCAGTGATAAGTGGTGTCCCTCAGGGGTCCGTACTGGGACCAGTGCTGTTTAAGATCTTCATCAATGACATAGAGAACAAAATTGTGCACACCCTCAGCAAGTTTGCAGATGACACCAAGCTGAGTGGTCCAGTCGACATGCCAGAAGGATGGGATGTCATCCAGAGAGCCCTGGACGAGCTGGAGAGGTGGGCCTCATGAGGTTCAACGAGGCCAAGTGCAGGGTCCTGCACCTGGGTCGGGGCAACCCCCAGTATCAATACAGGCTGGGGGATGAAGGGATCGAGAGCAGCCCTGTGGAGAAGGACTTGGGGGTACTGGTGGATGAAAGGCTGGACATGAGCCAACAATGTGCGCTTGCCGCCCAGAAGGCCAACCATATCCTGGGCTGTGTACAAAGAAGCATGGCCAGCAGGTCGAGGGAGGGGATTCTGCTGCTCTGCTCTGCTCTGCTCTGGTGAGACCTCACCTGGAGTACTGCGTCCAGCTCTGGAGCCCTCAATAGAGGAAGGGCATGGACCTGTTGGAGCGGGTCCAGAGGAGGGCCACAAAAATGATCAGAGGGCTGGAGCACCTCTGCTGTGAGGACAGGCTGAGAGAGTTGGGGTTGTTCAGCCTGGGGATGAGAAGGCTGAGGGGAGACCTTATTGTGGCCTTTCAGTACTTAAAGGGGGACTATCGGAAAGATGGGGACAATCTTTTTTAGCAAGGCCTGTTGTGACAGGACAAGGGGTAATGGTTTTAAACTAAAGGAGGGTAGATTTAGACTGGATATAAGGAAGAAATTTTTTACAATGAGGGTGGTGAAGCACTGGAATGGGTTGCCCAGAGAGGTAGAGGAGGCCCCATCCCTAGAAACATCCAAGGTCAGGTTGGACGGGGCTCTGAGCAACCTGATCTAGCTGAAGATGTCCCTGCTCACTGCAGGGGGGTTGGACTAGATGACCTCTAAAGGTCCCTTCCAACCCAAAGCATTCTATGATTCTATGACTTAACAGATTATTTTTTTTACCTTGTAGGACAACTGCAGATGGGTCTGCAAAAGAAAAATGACAGGATAACACCAAGCTACTAGAAATAGTTACACTGTTGTATATTCTGACACAAGAACAGTTAAATGAATGGATTCAGGAGATAAAAAGAAAGCAGCAGCTCTGAAATATTGTAATTGTTGACACAATATAATGCAGATGTTGGCAAAATATTGTGTTCCTGGGGAGAAGTGAGTCAGTCCACACACCAGCTGACCATTCATTACACTGTGGAAACCTTTGGAGTGCATTCAGTACAGCAAGCACAGCACTGTTCTAGCTGATTAAGTTGCACCCTGTATTTCAGGCTCTCAAGGCCACAAGACAGAGATGCCAATTTTAACAAAAAGGTTTTTCTGCAGGAAGGAAGCAGGGTATTATTATACATTACATTTCTTGACAAGGCAACTGGAAAAAGTACCTGCATTCTCTCTGACGCAGTGCCAGCTTGTTGGCTGGGTATGAAACAAAGGGATGTGGAGGATTTTCTCTGTCTTCAGAGTATCTAGGAACAACAGGACACTTTCTCCTGTGTAATGAAGCCCCTTGGTATCATGCTCCAGAATAACCTTTAGGTGGTACCGTGATGTGAATAGAGAATAAAGGAAATCAAAGGATGCCACTCTAGTTAGTCCATCAGACAGCTTTGGCCAGGTAGGGGTTTGAACAAAGTCTGTCCGTGTTACGGACTGAGAGGATGTCTTAATCTATGGGGTAGGTGCAGATGGAGGGATGTGACACAAATTTCAGCTATTTGAGTTTTATAGAAAAATTAAAAACATTGATGCAGAATGAGACTGATAATTTTGACACTGTTGCAGGAGACAGGACACCTCCTTATACGAAAGATTATTTACACAGGTGGAAGTGTAATAGGAAGGATTGCTGAGGATTTCCTTCTACCCTTCAGAAAACCTCTATAACCTAATGGATAAGGAACTCTCCCAAGCAAAAAACACATTTGACTCCGGTTCTTTCTGCAGGGGGTGAGGACTTCAGCTGGTCTGCTGTTGTCAGAAGCAGGACAGCAATTCATGCTTATCTTCCCGTTTGGTGAAAATCCTGCCCTCTGAATTCTAAATCTTAAACGTGTACTTCAGAAATATTTTCAAATGATTATTCTCAACACTGAGGGCTAAGAAAATTACTGGAAAAGTGCAATAGAGATTTTTAGCAACTCGTATGATTCCAACAGTTAAAATCTCCCCCCTCAAAAAAAATCTGCCCGGTAACATGAGCTACAGTAAACACTGAGCTATCTCTGCATATCCACTTCCAAAGCTTTTTCATGGGTGTAAGTAAAAGTTATCTTAAAATTATCAAAAGATAAATAAGGGAATTCTAATTATAATTTTAAACTATATGTTTTATTTTAAATTTGTACTTGAAATTTTAATTTTGAAAATAAAGTGTTTCAGCTATGCAATGCATTTTATGAATGATCTCGCTGATGTATTAAGAATCATATAGTGCAAAAACTTTCTTTTAAAATAACTCACAAAATTCTCTATTTTAACATAGATTTGTACAGGGCCCACTCTGTGGTAACCAGACAATAAATAAAAAAACCTCCCAACAAATAAATAATAATAAACATCACTCATGATGTTTTCTGAACCTCTAAAGCACTCTGGCCTATAACAATCCTTTTTCCTCTGGCAACTGTTGCTCTAGTGATGCATTTCAACACATTGAAAGAACAGCTTACTCTTTTGACATGTTTTTTGTAATATCCAGGATTGCTACTACTTCAGTGGTGTATTATTGTAATACTTTATCAAAACAATGCCTGCCAGGAATTTGTGTCCCAAGAGAAATTTTATATCGTTCTTTCAAATGACAAGAAAGCAAGCCCAGTTTATAGAATTTCTTGGTGATCCTTACATAATCATGGATGCCATCGAGTCAGTGTGGCTAGCAGCCTTTCACTAGGTGTTTTATCACTTCATTGTAAAGGGGAAACCCAATTTTACAGAAGAGTTGCTGAGGAAAAGAGACTAAATTCTTAAAGTCTGGGAATCTTCCTGAGATCTCAGATTCCCAAGGCTTTTTAAGAAGGTGAAAACAAGAAAAAACCACACTGGTTTTCATCTTATTATCAAACAGGTTCCTCAGAAAGAATAAGAAGGTTTTGCCTTAGGACTTTTCCAAATCAAGATGTTTTTCGTGTAAGGGACTTCCATACCTGGATGTGGTTTCTGTGCATTTAAGAACCATCAACACATTTTTCTTCTGTCAACTCGAACATTGTCCCCTTGAACATGTTGAAACTTTTATTATCCACAACCTCCTTTGGAAAGGAATTACGCAGGTCTTCTCACAACTAGTCTTCTAATTGTGTGAAGAGCAAACTCCTGCCATATGTTTTGAATTGTGGCCTTGCTAGCTTTCTTTGATTACCTTAGCTTTTTTTTTTGTTTGTTTTTTGGAAGAGGCAACGAACAATCAATCCTTATTTATCACTGTCATGGTTTAACCCCAGCCAGCAAGTAAGCACCACACAGCCCCTCGCTTACTCCCCACGGTGGGATGGGGAAGAGAATAGGAAGGGTAAAAGTGAGAAAACTCATGGGTTGAGATAAAGACAGTTTAATAAGTAAAGCAAAAGCCGCATGCACAAGCAAAGCAAAATAAGGAATTAATTCACTACTTCCCATCGGCAGGCAGGTGTTCAGCCATCTCCAGGAAAGCAGGGCTCCATCACGCATAATGGTTACTTGGGAAGACAAACGCCATCACTCTGAACATCCCCCCCTTCCCTCTTCTTCCCCCAGCTTTATATGCTGAGCGTGATGCCGTATGGTATGGACTATCCCTTTGGTCAGCTGGGGTCAGCTGTCCCAGCTGTGTCCCCTCCCAGCTTCTTTTGCACCCCCAGCCTGCTCGCTGGTGGGGTCGTGTGAGAAGCAGAAAAGTCCTTGACTCTGTGTAAGCACTGCTCAGCAGTAACTAAAACTTCCCTGTACTGTCAACACTGTTTTCAGCACAAATCCAAAACACAGCCTCATACTAGCTACTATGGAAAAAATTAACTCTATCCCAGTCAAAACCAGCACAATCACCACCAAAATTTTCATGATTTTGTAGGGTTCTGTCATACCCCCTCTGCATCACCTTTCTTCCAAAGTGAAAAGTGTTAGCTCAATTTGTCAAAACACCAGTGGAAAATACACTATACCTTTTACCACCTGTTACTCTTCTTTGAATCTTTTAACCACTTGTCATCCTTATTCTGATGAGGGCAATAGAGTTATACATGGTACTCAAGACATGGTTGAGACACTTCTGTTTCCAAACATCTAAATAAATTTTCTGTTTCATTGTCTATTATTTCCTAATGATTTCTAGCATTAGATTTGCTTTGTTTGACCGTTACTGAGCACTGAGCTGACATTTTCATAAAACTTTCTATCATAACCCCCTAGGTCTCATACCTGAATGGTAAGGATCATCTCGGAAGAGTGGCATTTAAGAACCTACATTTAACCTACATTCAAATGATAAAATGCCTAACCTGTATGAAAATCTCAGCGGGGAAGGTTTTCATGGGTAAAAACTCTAAAAGCACCACTGGCACTTGAGGTTGTTCCACTGCGCATGCCAAGAAGTATCAGCAGTTTGGCTAGCCCAAGCATCTTAGGGACCTAAATTCATTTGGATTCTGGATGTTGGGCAAATCTGCCATTTTCTTAGCTAAGGGACTTAATCATATACTGCCTAACGGGAAGACGCTGAATTCAGCACAAGGTAGAGTGTCCACAGTCAATTTTACTAAAAAAAAAAAAAAAAAAAAAAATAAATTCAAAAAAGGCCCCCTCT
>WAAD01040977.1:1880-31392 GCA_013389945.1 Fregata magnificens | reverse complement strand
AGGAAAAATGCCTCTTCTGTCCAGAAGTGGGACAATGTGGAGGCTTAATTCTATTAGAGAAAAAACTGTGAACTTTCCAGAAGATTAAAGAAACTTCTGATTTGAAATATGTTCTCAGATTTCTAGTGATTTCAATACAAAGATGAATCACCAAGTTTAACCAAAATCAAAGCAAACATCCTCTCAACCGCCAAAACCAAAATTCATTATTGTTTGGAAAGAGTAGAAATACTTTAGTGCACATTGATAAAGATATGATTTTATTTGCTTTTACTGAAGAAGCATTGTAGCAGGAAGGCCACTTAGGGTTAGCTCAAAGATGCTGCATATGTGAGAACTGAATACCACCCCACTTTTCAGATCTGTCAGAAAGTTTTGTGAATGGTTCAGTTCACAGGCTGACACCTAAATCTACTTTTTTAGCTCCTCCACAATAATAAATAAACAGAGAATATCTCTCTTGGCCGTAAAAACAATTATTAAAGGTAGTACTTCCTTGGAAAACAGATCTAACCTGACTTTATTTCCCTTTTTAGCCCACCCACGAAAAAGTGCTGCCTATAGGGCCACAGTATTTCTACTTGTGCATAGATGTACACCTGTAGCTGTCAGGCTCCTGTTTCCTGATTTTGGAGCTCATTAGCTAATTTTATCCAAATCTAATTGGGGACAGGAGTTTGAAAACTTTAATGAAAATAGTTGGTCTAAAAAGGAGCAAGAAAGTATTAATTTCCTCAGCAAAGAACACAAAGTATCTTCAGCCTTTCCAAAATTAGAGACCCCACAGAGAGAAAACTAATAAAGATGTCTTAAACAAATTTGGTTACAACCAGAATATACATTAATCCTTCAAAAGCAAACGAACCAGTTCAGCATATATCAGAGACACCCTGACAATTGAAGTGTTGGTGGTTTGATGCTGCAAGTTCCCTGCATTTACAAGTGCTCAACATTTCATGATATTTGGGTGTTTTGTTAGGATTTTGCTCTGAAAATGAAGAACAAGACACTTAAAAATGTAACATAATCCATGTCTATTGTCTTGTGTATAACAGATATCTTTTTATTACTACGGATTAATTAAGAAGCAACTCTACATCTTATCTCCAGACCCAGTTTTGGTAAGTGCCTTAAAATGGCTATGACAGACAAGCAAGCATGTATGATGGTGATGGTAAATTTTCCAGGTTAATCTCATTTCATCATGAGCCATGATCAGCGTTTATCATTTCAGTTCAAAAATGACTCACAAGCATGATAACATGTAACTGACTGATGTCACTCACAGATTTATTGTTTGCCCCCTGCTTCCTCCGCCTAGCATTAAAATTTTCCTTTCAACCTTTGAAGCCAAGCAGAGTTGTTCATTACCTTTCGGATGCCACACCAGTTTAATCACATTGATAGAGGGCTATGCAATCAAAGTGACAGTTCAATGATGATTTGCATCATGCCTGACTCATTACTTTGTGAAGGATTTGGCATGCCAATCAATGGAAAATGATGTGCAGTCCCTTGAAAAATGACAGTAATCCATTTTCCACCAATTGGCAAGAGAAGTCCTTGACAGACTTACAAGTTAGGGCCAAAGCCAAATATTATTTGGCACGTTTCTCACTTTGCTGCCATTTTGCAAATCCTAAGGGTATTTATCAAAGCAGTAACTTTTTTTCTTTAGTGTTTAAATCCTTATACCCCTCAGGATTTCCTTTTGTTTTCCAGGAAAGCCCTTGAATGTACTGATGTTCCCTGTGTTCATGTTGAATTCTATTATGACATCAAATACTTCTAAATGAACATCGTCAGTTGCTAACATCCTAATAATGCTAATAACACCCTGTGACAATATTGATAACATCCTTCAATAGCATCCTTGTCTAGTTCCCAGTGCAATTACATTTACCCTTCTGCAGAAAGCTTTGCACAACTCCTTTACACTTGCTTAGGAAGATGTTGGATGGAGCTTTCACGGTGTATCTGCATTCAGGACACGCCTGCATCGACCCAACATAACTGTCTGCCCCATTCAACACCGGTCTTTATCACACACTTAGTTCTGAGTTAAGGAGGAGCATTCCGTTGAGATTTAAGAGAAAACACAGCATTGCTATAACTTTGAGCACATGGAAAGTGATGGACATTTCACTGAACATCTCAACAGCTGTGAAGACAGGGCTGAGCACTCTGGAGATCCCACATGCAGATCCTGGTGCACCTCTGAGAGCAGGCATGAGTGCTGGTTTGGACTTTGCTTTGTGTTGCTCTGGGCCTGGATGATTCTGAAAACTCAGCAAGCTGTTTTACACAGCCTCCATACCCCAAACTAGGAGACCATGTGAGCTGCCAAAGAAAGGGGGATGTGTGTCCGTTATTAATTTTAGGATGGGTTAAATGCCTTCTGAAATGCCAGTCTTAGGAAGATGACTTTAGAGACATCCAAGGTGACCAGGTTAACCTATGATTCCATGTTTATTCTTTTAAGCGGGCACCACAAGTACAAATGTTTCCTATGCTTCCTCTACAGTGGTCTTAACTATTTGCTTCTCTTTCTGTATTGGCAGTTCGGTCCTGGTCATGTAGATATTTCCGAGGCTGTGCTTGTCGGCGAGGTAATTTAAAAAAATCTGAAAAAATGAATAAAGAAAAAACATTACTTTTTTTGATGTTGCAACTTGTTTTTCAGATGGATCAGTGTTCTGCCCGAGGTGGTTTTTAACTCAACAAATAGCCCAGGTAGTGTAATTAATACAACAATTCATTATGGTTGGGCCAGGAAAAATAGATAATAGTATGGTGTATCTGAAAACAATATTAATGTTGAAGTGAAATTTATGCTTAGATGAGATACCTAAGTATATATGGTGAGATTAGTTTCACCGAGAATTCCTTTCTTTCATCTTTTTTAATGAATATTCTTTTAGTGTGAGTATACATAGTGTTTATTTACGCGTATGTTAAGTCTGAAATGGAAAACTGTATTCTGTCATTTGTACAGGAAAATGATCTGGTAAAATCTCTCTATTACTGGGAAAAATCTTTGTATATATGCATATACAGTCAGCGAAAGGAGCTATATGCACTCTAAATATGATATTTATTAGCATCTCTGATTGATTGTTAAAGCAGTGAGATGTTATTCCCTACTTAAATTCACTTGCTGTCATTGGTTCACAAGTCTTTTTTTGAGATGTAGTATTTTTAAGATGTTGTTCTGCAGTGATGATTTTAAAATAAATGCTATCAAGCAGCTTTACAGAACAAGTGAGTAAGGGAAAAACATACTTTTCTCAATTGTAGACAGTTATTGCCACATTATTTTTCCAACATAAATAATAGGAAACAGTGTGAATTTTGCATTTTAGGCTTGGTATATACATCAATAAATATTATGGAGAACATCTGCAACAATTTTTTTAAAAGAAACTGGAAAAGTGCTAAAAATGTTTTAAAAATCTAAGCATTTAAACACAACAAAAGGGGCAAAAAGAACAGGACATTTACAAGCTTAATAATATTTTTATCCAAAACATGCATAGATGATTTAAAAACTTGAAACTGAACGTCTTTGTTTCAAAAAATAAAGCTTTCCAAGCCCAAAGTCGGTTTCTCTCTTTTTCTTTTTTTTTTCCCCCACTTAGATCGAGAGTCCTATTCTCAGAGGTAACACAGAACCAGCCATGTGTAACACACTTATAAAAATGCACATACAACTCTAATGTTGACAGTTCTGGTTCAAGTACCCACTTTGCCCAGTTCAAGTCCAGAGCCTGAATTTCCATTTCCCACATTCCAGCTAACTGCAGGGTTAGTGGGAATTTAAGATACTTAAGCTTCTCACACGCTGTGGTTTGTATCTTTCTTCACAAAAACATCTTCAAGACAGCTTGTATTTTCCTGTTAAAAATGTTGAAAATGTCTTTAGGGCAAAAAGCTGTTTCTTGCCTAGCTCTTCATATTGATTTATTCAAACATATAGGTCCATTCTGCAAGGGTTCAACTTATACATCATTGGAGATAAATAATACTGCAAAGGGCTTATGGTATAAACAAGCCAGATGAATGGAAAAAGAAAATATTATCCCTACATAATAAATGGGAGTTTGAAAACAAGCAGCTTGCCTAAGGAAGTCTAGCTGAGTGCTGAACTTGAATCTTTTTATCCAGAATCCTGATTCAATGTCTCCAACACAAAACTGTCATCCCTCGTGCAAAGCCTGTAACCCTAGTTTTGATATACAGCTCAAGCTGAAATTTTTTGAAGAAAAAAATATCATCAATCTATTCTACCCAGTCTGTTGCTATGGCGTTATACAGCTGAATTCTGATTTTGCATGTTGCCCACATCACATTATCACTGATCCAACTTGAGCACTTTTGTTATCTATCCTCCTTACCAGATGATCATAACTTAGTACAGAAATCAGAGGCAATATTTATTGGATGAATGATGACATTCATTAAATCTGACCAACTTCCCCAAATTTGGGAAGGTCTGTATTTCGCATGCCTGACAGGTAGCCATAATGCTAACTTAGTGCGGTGATGTGTATTTATATAACTCAAGCATCACAGAGGACCTATGCATACATCCAACGGAAAGCAAGAAAAGAAAAAAAACTGGATTCTTTGCATAGTCCAATTCAGAGATTTATCACCTGCCTTCATATTTTTGGATACGTTTACCAGTACTTTTTCAAGGTCTGAAATGCAAAGGCATAGGCAGCAATGGAGTACTCAAGGACAGAATGTGAACCACCCTATTCCCCTATTAGAAAGTACGGAGTTTTATTATAAACGGTTTCACATGCTTAGCCAGGATATTTTTGTATTGCCTTGCTTTGTTTCTCCTCTGCAAAAGGGCATCGATAACCCAGAATCCTCTTAATCCAGCACTTTAGAATTCCAGCGTTCATGCAGTTATGTCTCGTTTTATACAAAGGAAAATAAATGGCGACAAATGAATTACAAGGTTGTAAATCAATTGAGTACTTCTGCTGATATCCATCTGAGAGACACTGCAGAACAGCAATGTTAACAGAATGTGGATGAAAACACAGAATATTTGCTACTGATAATTCAAATTTTCCATCATCAGTCTGAGAAATTTGGAGTGTAGTGCTGTGTCAGCACAATTATCTGATGTTTGTATTTGAGTGTCATTATCACAAGGGTGGTGCTATTCATATAGAGATTGAATGAACTTTCAATGCTCCTGGAGCCTTGAAACAATACAAAAACCAAGCAGGTTTACTTTTACTTTCCTCCCTGAAACAGGAAAGTCTTGTAACCTCCCTGGGAAGGTGGAATTTTAGTGTTTATAAGCTGTGAATGAAGCTCAAACTTTATTGCTTATTATTAGATCTGTATACGGGGTAATCTATACTCCTCTGACTATGAATCACTACAGCCACTTCTGTGCCAGGGTTTTCCCAACTCACAGAAGCAGATCCAGAGTTTAGGCTATTCAAAAGATGTTTTATAACCATCAACGGTGAATGAACATCACTGCAAACTCTCTCTTCAGCTGTAGCTGACTCCAGTTACAGTCTATATACAGGTAGGCATGCTTAAGATGCGTATATGTTTTTTTTCACCTGAGTCTGGGTTTTGCTGAATTGGATTGCAGTGACAAAAGTAATGCTTGAAAAAAGGATCCGATTACTAACACACAAGTGGAAAAAAACCCCACCAAACCCCACCAAACTGAAAAACAAAGAACGGCATAACCTCATTGATTGATAGGAAATGCAAGTGGAAAGGTGTGCCCCTTGCCCTTCCAAAAGAAGCAGAGAAGAAATCTCTTCCTGCTGGTCTCCTCCAAGTGTCTCACAGGGCATCAATCTGGAACATGGAAGAAACTTGGGGTCTCAATTTGTCTTTGATGTCTTTGAAGTTGTGACCTCATGGCCCTCTAATGAGGTGTCCCAGCCCCTGGGCTGTGCAATTGTTCAGTCCCACCTCCCACCTGGTTGACATTTCAGCTATATGTACAAAGTGGACAGCTTCAGCAGGAGAAATTGATACTTAGCTCTATCTAAAACCCTACCTTACCTAGGAAACAATTTTCTTGACATCCCACTGAGATGCTGCCTTAAGCAGTGGAACCAGTTTCACTTTCTCTGTCAGCATCTGTGTTTTCTGTAAGGGACCCTTCAGATTGGAAAGGCACAGACAGAAAGAGAGGTGGTGACATGGGTATTAGATGGCTCACTGTGGTCAAGCACATGCAAAAACATTGGCCACACATGTGCAGAGTGACAGAAGTCGAGATACTGGGATATAACAACTGTGGTGACAGTCTAAGCAAGTATCGTAGCTAAGCAGAGTTTTGTCGATCTGTGGTCTTGTCATTGGTTTTATTAAATGCCAAAGTCCTTTCTACAAATGTAGCATCTTGGCACAAGAGGTGCACTTCCCAAGAGTGCAATGCATGTGTGTGAAATAATCACTATACTCTAGCAGTGTTTCCTACCTAGCTTTGATAAATACTTCCAGTATGAACTTCACTGTACAATTTTTTTTTTTTTTTGTCTGGAAATATAAAAATAATGCTCTATTCTTCACTAAGGTCTGCCTCATACAAGTATTTTAAAGGCACTGATTTCAGAGGGCAAAGTCAGATAAGCTATACTATTCGTTATACTAGTTCCAGATATATAAAAGCATACTCAGGTTTGGGATATGAGAATAGACTGTTGACTTCAGAGAGACTTGGGTACCTCATTGAAATGGAGGCTATTAAACAGAATATATTGTTAACATGACTTTAGTTTCGATTCAGAGTAAATTCCCTTTTGTTCTGTCATTGTTATAAATTTCATTCAGTAAAATCAGTCATGCAGCTATTGGTGGGTGAAGAAGAAAATTGTATTTAAAAATGGAGGATTAAATTAGAAAATAAAAAGTTACATAGAGGCAATGTAATAATAAAATAATAATAAAAAAAAACCCCTGAAATAAATAACAGCTAACCAGAAATAGAATTTTAAAACATAATTGGAATTAAAAGAAATAAACAGTTTTTGCCCTTATCTAATCTATCACTTGAACAGTAATGTGGTCTTTGAATTAAAACATGTAGTTGGATGAGAACAAATCCATCCTTACTGTGACTCCATTAACACCAAGTGTTACACTATATGGGCTTTGACAGCAATATGCATAACTACCAGAGGCAGGAATATAAATTCTGTAATGGGCCAAATCCTGTCAATGACTCTTTTTCATTAGCTGGAGCTGGGTCTAGGCACCAGCAATTGTAGACCTGAAAGAAACCTGGAAAAAATTGGTGGCATTACTCCTGTGGAAATCTGAGGAAACGTGGAGCGATTAAGTAATGTATTACACAGAAAATCGGTGGCAAAGTTGTGAACTGATCCTAGCTCTGCTACCTGTCATCTGCCCTCTTAAACACAGGAAAACCTGCCTGCTCTCGATACCCAGGACAGTTTCTCCCAGCCTCTGTTTGTCTTAGCTGTTTAGATTGCTAATCCAGCAGCGCCGGGACCGTCCTTCGCCACGTGTTTGTACAGCGTGTGACACAAAATGCCCCGTCTCGGAGGGGGCTTCATGGCTACAGTGTAAATAATGCTAATAATATTAATAATACTACCAGTAACAGTCTGAAAAGTAGTGGTGTAAATATTTGCTTTATAAGCAGTGACAGTGTGTGTTATGGATGAAGCTAAGCATTAGTGTCAGGCAAAGCAGGTGTTTGAACTGGGACTTTCAAAGCCTGAAAAGGTGCTTTCCCCGCAGTGCCAGGGCATGGCAAACTACACACAGTTTGTAAATACCCAATGCATTCACTGAATGCTACCAGCTGTGAACTTCTACCTCCCTTTCCAACCTGAGCTCTACCACAAATTCCCTCTAGGGCTTGGCCCGTCACCTTTTGGTGCCTCAGTTTCCCTGCCTACAGGACAGAAACAACCATGTTTGCCTGATGCAGTCAAAAAAAAAAAAGAAATTAATTTGAGCCAGGTGTTTTGCAAATGACTGCATGAATGTGGTTCTGTTAAGTACAAAATTTTATTAACAGGTAAAAAAAAAGAACTTTTAATTTACCATCAAAGTAGACCAATCTCTTTAAATTGCATTCAATTACTTCTTGATGGGTAAAGCTCCTTTTGCCATCCCTGTCTCTGGATCCTCATCCTTCCTATATCAAAATCCACTCTAACTCTTTTACTGTGGAGCTTTAAAAATAAGCTGGGGAGTCATAAAAACTATCCCTTTCCACAGATTCAATAGGCAGCCTAATAGAAAACAATTATCTTGAACAGTAAAAAGACCCAATAACATTTGGGACATTAATATTTTCATCAACGAGATGCACCTCGTCATTGCAAAGTCCTGTGCAAGCCAGCAGACCTGAGTGTTTGTGGCATCTATTTTGCACTCACTTTACACCATCGAAGATCAGAAAGCATCTTGAGACACAAACTTTTTTGTAAGCTAAGCCAGCAACAGAAACGGGAGAGCTTTAGTGACTACCCTCTGTTGTTCCATTGTACCCTAGTTTCCATGATACACTCTTAATAAAACAAAAGGGAACCTTCCGATAAAAATATCTCCCCATTTTATAATGTAAAATACAAGCAATTTTATCAGCATTAACACTGATTGGCTTCCATTAGCCTCTTGCCTTCTAATAAAATTTATGATACCTTTCAGAAGCACAATTTGATAGAAAGTGAAGTGATTACACCCCGCTTAGATATCTCTCCAGCATCTATTCCAACAATAATGCAGTAATTTTATGCATGAAATAGCACAATTGGCATAAATAGTTATAATACTGAGTGCTGTCTAAGGAACCTGACTGCTGGAAAATTAGAAAGCGCTTCACACTTTTGAAACAGGTAATTAGGATTTCTCTCCATGCTCATAGGAGGCAGACTGGAGTTTCGTTTTATATTTCATGTTTCATTAAAATATATGTGTTAAAAATAAATGTTGAATTTAAAGCTGCACAGGTTATGAAAATTAAAGGTACAGCACTACTGCAGAAGGTAGAGTAAAATAGGCCTTTTTAACTTCTAATTTTGGCTCTGTCAAGAGTTTTAACACTTTCTGACAGGTAAATCAGGCTTCCACTGTTTTCAAAGTGTTTAATTCAGCACTAGCTGCATATGGCTCTGGTCAGCAAGATGGAGTTTTACTGGTGTAGACTAAAACTAGTCACAATTTTAATTTTTGCCCGCTCAGAAAAGTGGATGGTTAATGATATAGGAAGCTCTTCCAAATTAGCCATTCCAGGGCACTTCTCCCTGACCTACCTCCTATTTATCATTTGGTTGATCAGCGACTGTCTACAATGCGTTTCACTTCCCACCCCAAGCAGCAGTGTGCCCCACCTCTGCGGGGAGTTTCCCACTGGTGATCCTATTTAGCCCTTGCTTCAAGCCAAGATTTCGGTCTTCCTGTGCCAAAGCCTACCGATGTATTGTGGCTAAGCAAGAAATATACCATACACAGTAAGTTAATATTAGACGGTAAGGGGAAAATAACACTTTCTTTTTCCTAAGACTGCACTTCTACCTTCCTCCTCAAATCACTCGTCGTAACACTGAGGAACTCAGTAAGTTCCATTTCCAGTTGATATGATTTGAAAAAGTTGCTCATAAATCACAATCAACCCTTTCTTACTCTAAGCAACTGTAAAACCTTGCAGAGGCTTTGTATCATGAAGTAGCTCAGAGAAAGATGCAAATGTTTTAAAAAATTACTGTTAATAGCATACTCTGGAATTGCATTTTATAAAGATATTTCTTCAACTCTTCAGCAATGTTTACTTAAGGAAATAACGTAATAAAAATAATATTGCAGATGCTTACTCAAAACAAGAAAAAATAACCCCACAGATCACTAATGCTAATTGATAAGGCTTAGAAAACTGCTTCTTAAACAAAATTTCCTTTTGAACGCCATGATTTCCTTATTTTCTTTGAACGTAGTAAGTGTCAGCACCTTAAACCAGACGGATTTGCAAAGAGACTCACTTTATCTTAAAACGTTGAAATGCATTGTTCTGTTTCAAAATGATAATTCATGGTGAAATATGGCTACATTATCCCTTTCCAAAGAAAACAAGCAGGCAAACAAGTAACACCCTCCCTCCAAAAAAGAACAGCGAAAAAATCTCAAAAAAACAAACCCCCAAACAATCCCCAAACTCATTCAGAATGAAGACAAAAGTGAATGCTTTGGTTAACCTATATGAAATGTATAGTTAGACTCAAAATCCCTGTTTATTTTCTCACCTTGTCTCTAAAATTTGGATATTCTGGTGACTCTACTTGTGAAAGATTTTTCTGGCTGCCCTGTGCCTGTTTTATGGGAACCTGGCTAGTTACAACCCCACTGAAAAACCAGCAAGTTGGGAATGACTGTGGCTCAATTATCACTTAGACCTGCAAAATCAAGGCCTATCCATCATGGTTTAGAGCTCCCCTTTTGCGAGGGTGCAAGGTGCATTTCAATAGACTGATTGGGAGGAAATGTTTCTTACTTGCAATTTTTTTCTTTTTTTCATGTAGCCAAGGCTGGCTTTTTATTCAGGAAAACTTCAGCTAGGAAGGAAAATAACTACCTTTATTGTAATAGACGGGGAGAAAATACTCCCTAAAGAAACTATCAACAATGGGGAAACTTTATTATAATTTTCTTGCCCGCACGCAAAATCTTAAAAATCCAACTGAAATTAAGTACCTGTTGTACAAAGAAAAAATCAATGCATTTAAATCAATGATAAAACTGCTTTAGTTCCACTGAAGAGGGAATAGCTCTTCTGCTGGCAGCTGCAATCAAGAAGACACTTACCCAAACTGTTCTTGGTCAGTAGGATTTGAAAGAAATTTATTACAATAATATTAAACTATGAAGAAAAAGAGAATTTCTCTGTGTGTTTCTATGCACATACTTGACTGTGGTCTGGTAAATAAATTATAACATAAAAACCTCCCGACTTTGAAAATGAGAGCAACATTTCATAATGTTGGACTAAAATCCAACAAAGTAATCTCTTTTTCAGTGCCTTAGATTTCAAAATTTGATTGCTATTGTTCTCTCGCCATTTGTAGGGTCCTTATGGAAAGCAGGGAAGATAAGACCTCAAATGCTAATGCGAACAGAAACAAATAAACTGACAACCCCCAGAAAATAGCCAACTTTAAAACAATACGAGGGAAAAGAATAAAACAAAGTGTTCAGCTATTCTTCACACGTGAAGCAATAAAGAGCAGGAGTAGTTTTTCCTTTTGCAGTCCAGCTATAAAGGTCAAGCATTCCTGGCACTTGTTAATTAATAAACAATAATGTATTGTTTTTCAAGTTTTGTTTTCTCCAAATCTCTTTACTTTTTTGGCTATTTTGTTGTTGGTGGTGGGGTGTTTTGGTGTTTGTTTGTGGGGTTTTTTTTTTTAAACTTCTCTCTCTGCCACATATGCTTCAGCACTGATTTCATCAGTTCTTGGTTGTAGGGAACAGCTTGAAGTGCTGAAACCTGGCACACAGCACATCTGTGCCTTGGTGTCTGCAGCTCGGCTTGGAGGGAGACAAGGATTTCTCTAGACGTCGCAGGTTGTACTCCAAACACTCACACTCTGTCCTGCTTGGGACACAGCCAACTTCCACTTAATGCACAGTACCTTTTGGTAATGCGCCACCGAGAGACACTCCAGAGAATACACGAGAGCGATCTGAATTATTCCTGGGGAATAAATTATTCAGGAGATTTAGCCTTTATTCCCAAACCATTCCTGATTACTATGAATGTGACAGTGCTGCGAAAGTATTTACCAAATAGTTTATACAAACAAATTGCAGCCTACGGATAATTCGTGAATCATTCACTTCAGCTGTTCATTCTCTGTTATTCTGTAAACTGTGTTGTGTCCCTGAAATCATACGTTCCCTGATTGGATGACTAAAAAATTGCATCTCACTGGTCTCCCAGTGGATAACTGAACTCTTCGGAAGAGGGGAATAACACATAATGAGCAGCAAACAGCAAGTCTGCAGTGCAGTGGTACGCTAATTTTTGGGTGGCAAAGCTGACTTACAAGGTTCTTTCCCTCCTCAACTCCTGACTCCTGTCTTTATCCTTCTTCAGTCACCGAAATTTATCATATTTGCAACTAATTTGGCAGCTACACGATTCTGAATGTGTGCACGTTAAGTGCACTTGCTTCTGAAAGGCTTCCACAGCAGAATTTTGGGGCTAATACTTGCAATTCTTTGAGCGTAGGAAACTGAGGCAGCTGTAATCCTGTCACCCTGTAATATGGTATTGCCATTGCTATATTGTTGTTAGTGAAAGTTTTCATGCATGGTAGTATCCTTTGTCTCTGTGCAATTAGATCTGGACTAATAGTGATTCTTAGATTAGGCTGTTACGATTTCAATTTTACTAACAATAAATTCTTGACTTTATATATGTATATATGTATATATATACATTTACTGTTTGCCCATAAGCAAGATTTTGAGCATAACACAGCTGAGAGCTAATCCCACAACAAAGAGGCATTTTCAGCTGTATCGGGGCCCATAAGTCCACATGAAAGTGAGAAAAGGCACAACTGATGATGACGAAATATCCAGCCAGGAGTACTGGCTGAAGGGGAATGGGACCATCCTTTTTATTGTCTTTCATCAGCTTAAACTGGTTATGAAGCGCATCTTTCAGACAGTGATAAATTATAGCAAATGTTGGATGTGAAGCTATGTTACTCTCCGAATCTTGTTTATGGGCAAAAAGTAAACATATCTTAATATAAAGCCAAGAGTTTATCATTTGTATAATAAAGTGTTGGTTGTCTAATCACTATCAGTCCCGATCTAATTAGTGTGGGAAAAGAAAGAATCCTTCTATGCAGAAAAAGTTTCAGCATAATGTTGTTGAGACTGTCAGACACACACCTCTGAGTTTCGATCCCCTTTTCCTGGTGTTACGCTCACCCACCTCCTGCTCCGCAGGATCCCAATGTCAGTGGTTTCATCCTAGCGGTGCCGGTGGCAGGGTTTATGGCGAGTTGTCAGCATCTGGGATCCTTTGCCAGTAGGAACATGATGTTGATGGTTTCTTCTTCTTGACTTTAGGATCCATTTGGAGTCATTCTTACATGCTTGCTAACACATTTTTACACCTTCCTCTTTCTTCATTGGTCTGCAGCTCCACATCCAAACATACTAGCTACGGTACCTTTTATCTACACTAGATATTATTTCTTTGTTTCCTCTGTTACTCCTAAAACTAGTTTCATCGAGCTCCAGGACTTTAACTGACCATAAGGGAGTTGTTTATAGCCTTGCAGTCTCCAGTGCCAGCCCGTGACCCACCTCTTATCACCCCACACCTGCACACCACTGCATCGCATTGCATGTCCCCACTTCCCAAGGCCTCTGCTGTCACACTAGGGCTGCGTTTTTCTACACTATGTCGTGTTAAAGTTGTAAAACCATGGTGGTAGCATACAAAGATAAACAGAAATAAAGCAAATTGGCCATAGCCATCTGGTCATTAGAAAAATTGCAGTTACAGCTAAACCAAGTAAAACAAAGCTGCAGGCGGGTCAAGAAAAGTTCAGACAGAGCAAACCTAACGAGCCAGATCTGAGGCCTTGCAAACTCAACACAAAGCTTGAGGCCTGCTACCAGCAATGGCAATATGGTATTACAGGGCTATGGGGTTACAAGCAGATGCCACCAGCTGGGAAAGGGAAAGGTCAGGACAATCTTGCACTGCTGGGATTCTTCTTGGGTTTTGGTTTTTTTCTTGGGTTTTTTTGTTTTTATTTTTTTTAATCTGTTGGAGAAAGTTCTCTACATGAGCCTTGCTCCAGAAATGCTTAAAATTCACTAAGTGCCTGACAGTTTTTTGGGTACAAGCACTTCTGCTTCTGTAGCAGATACAGTTTCAAACTCTCTTACATGGACAAATTATGTACTTACTTTACACATCTGTGCCTTGAAGGTCTGGAAAACAGAGGTGAGTCTGTTAGACTGGTCCATTAAGACGTCTATAAGGAAGTTTCTGCCCTAACAACGTATTTGCAGGCCTAAGGAACGTAAATAGTAGCTTTCTTCTTAAAAGATACATGTTGGAAGAGAACAAGGTAGTATAACAAAAATTATGTCCTCTTTTACCTAAGCAAGCTACAAAACCACGAAGCCAAGAAAGCCGGAAAGAAAGAACGTGATGTCTTGTCCCAAAGGGGAGGGCAGTCGGCAGGACGATCACAAGACTGTCTCGTCTGTGTTACTTCATATTGTCCAAGAGGAAGAAAAACTGATCCAGACCACCATGAAAGCATCGTTTGTTAAATAAGTTGTCTATAAACCAGCCTGAGCAGAAGAACAGTGATTGTCATAACTACATGAATGAAAGAATAGCGTCTCCTAAACATATACAAATACCACAAGTGACCTTTCCCTGATTGTTTCTATGGGAGACTATTCACAAAGAACACTCTCAGGGCACAATCATATGAATGAAATCTTTAGAGGAACCAAGAGTAGAGCTAACAGAAGATGGTTCCTTCCTTAGACTTCCCGGTTTGATTTTAAACACTGGATCTAAGCAAGTGGAAAACTAAAACATGACCAGGTGAATTTAGCTCCTGAAAAAGCACAGTGTATCTGGTTGAGACTTGGGGTGTAGCTCATTCCTGTGGAGAGGAGTTTCGCATATGGACATGACTGTGTGCCCTTTGTTTTTCAGAGCACTGCACATTTCCAGGGACTCTCCTTAGGGATAAGGGGTTGAACTTGAATTCTGCAGCTCACTTCTGTCCTCCCACCCAGCTTGGCTCTGGCCCCCAATGCTGTGCAAAGAAAGGGTGCAATCTCATACCCAAATTCATCTTGCATTCACCCTGCCTTCTTTTGCTATTGGAATGGCACATGCCTCTTCCTCCAACAGCTGGTGGGCTCATCTGGCGCAATGTGCAAACTGACTCTCTCTTTTGTTTTCCTCTTGCTACCCCTAATAACTTTGCCAGCCTTTTCCGCACGCTGGCGATGGATGTCATAGAAATGCCTATCAGCACATAAATTAAGCAAACACTTGGGGTGTCCTAAAGAGCTTTGCAAAGTAATGTCTGAGATGCCAGCAGGGTTGTGTCTGAGTTAGGCAGAGATTATTACACGGTCAACAATAGAGCTTATACACAGCTCTGGATGAGGAACAGGAACCCGAGTAGGTTGCTGGCCATCTGAATTTTACTTGCTGAGTTATTTCCCCAGATAGAGTCTTCAGTCACAGCCTGGCAGCTGCCTCAAGCACTGCCAGAAAAGTCGCACCACTTTATTAGCATAACTAATGCCACTGAAGAGGATCTGCAGATATGGAAATTATTCAGCTTCATATGAAATTTCAACATGCCATCATTTAGGCTGTCCAGCCAGCATCACTTATGAGAACAGCTACCTGCAGAGGCTGTCCTCTCATGTCTAGAAAGGGCAGGAAAAGTGAACTCTCACATCACTTCTTCCCTCCTTCTGTCTGCAGTTCGCCACATCTAAAGTTAAAGGGATACAGGAAAATAATATTTCTGGCATTGTTTTTAGGGCCAAAAGCAAAGAAAAAAATGCAGGGCTTGGCTAAACAGGAAAGAAAGATGCCTGATAAACTGCTTCGAAGAGTCAAGAGAAAGGCTTTTCGAGAGAGGCCTCCCTGGTTAAAATACCCTGCTAGATCAGAGAAAAGAGGATAGGGGATTCCTACCTTAAAAATAAAAGGAAGAAGAAAGTAAATGTTCTCTTCAAGCGGAATTTCAAACTGCATTAATTTTTCTGTATAAATTATATTGTAACAGAACATCGGCACTTCCCGCCCCTCACCCAGCCAGCGGACCACCCAATCTACCGTGTCTGTCAGCAACAGCAGCCAAAACCAGCTGCTTCCAGAGAAAGTTTCAAACTCCGTGAGTGTTCCTAATTGTGACAGATTAGGGTGTACCTGACCCGAGGTACTGATCAGTTTATGCCCTGAAGCATGAGAATACACAGCTCCTGTCATTTTTATCCCAGCTAGCAAAACTGCAGATGTTCTTTTTCATTTAAAAATGTGCTGAGCTTCTCTCATTCAGCCTGTATGTCCTTTATGCTGATGCCTTGGGCAGGCCACATCTGCATTTCTGAGGGGGCATTGAATACAGGGAGACACGAGAGTGAGAAAGAGGAAAAAATGGACAAATCAATGGATGGATTCTGGGTTTGCAATAAGCCACAGTTCCAAAGCTCTCCTTGTAATAAGCACATTCTTTTTTTTCCGATAGCAAGACAGTGTTGAAAAAAGCAGGTATGCAATCAGAAAATCCCAAGCACATAATGATGAGATGGAGGAAAGGTTAGGCTTAAATGATAGCACTTATTTTAAGGCAAACTATTTGATACTGGAAGTGCCTGGCGTTCATGTTTCTCTGCAAACAACATATGTGACCATATGGTTAGTTACATGTCCTTGGGCTGCTCACTGGTGTCATTCTTGGTATATGGGCTGTTTATATATGCTTATGTATGTACATGTACATGCACTCCAAGAGAGCTGAGGAAGCCCTCCTCCACATATGCTAATGTGTTACTTTCATCTTTCTTTCCATTAATCTGTGAGACTAACCGCCAAATGATACCCTGGGGTCAGGAGGACTTGGTGGGGGGAGGTATTTAGAGGGAAGGAAAAGTCTGTGAGAGCTGTAAGCATGCCACTTGGAAGTTTGGTCTAAAGAGATTTTAGGAATAAAGTAATATTTGTGTTTCCTAGGCTGAATCTCCTGGTACTAGCTGCTGTAAGAGACAGGGTTAAATGGATTGAAATTTTGATCTGCTACGGCGATTTCTGTTCTCTGTATTGCAGGGTCCTTTCAGCTGCTACAGTGACACTTTTCCCCATTTCCTCTCTGCAACTACTATTTGTAATAATGTGTTTGCATACTCCATAAGACCATCAGTGAGTGCTAGCACAGCCCATTCCCATTCATTCCCATTAATGTCATTGCCACTGTTAAAAGATCAGCCCTTTTGCAAACTGCTGCTTTGAGTCCCTGCTTGTGGCTTCCAAGGCTGGGTTGGGGATGCTCTGGAAGACAGAAACCACTGATTTTCCCGATGGAAGAGTTTTAAGGAAGACTTAGAAGCATATAAATTAAAATCTATGAAGTCATGCCATCAGTTTCTTTTCCCATTCAGGATTATTTATCATACAGGTCAATTTATTATTTCCCCCCCTCAGGCTCATATGTATTTTACAGTGATGGTCATACTACATCCCCTGGGACACTTCTCTTCATCTGTCCTCTTAGACTTACCCTTTCCTTTTTGGGGGTTTCAGGTCAAGATTTTAAAAACTCTCTGTTTCTGACTTTCAGGACTCCCAAATATTCAACTGCTTCAAATAAAGTTAGTGAGAGATGCTCCATAACTTCAAAGATCTGATTCTAAACGTGATTAGAAAAAGCAAGAGCCAGTTTAGAAATGTTAACCTTTTCCTGAAATGTTATTTTTATTTACATATTGTAACCAAAAGATCTCAGATAAGCTAGATTAATCCAAGCTTATGAAATATTGAAGCCACAAAGGGAAAAATATTATAATAGCAACCAATTCCAAGCAATAATTAATACCACCAGAAGAGTCTGCCTGGCCGGAAGGAACAAAAGAAAGTGGATTAAAATAAAAAGCATTGGAAATACAGAAGGTAGGAAAAACTACAGCAAGAGAGGAGTAGGAAAATGGCGTATCTGGGATATTACCTTTCTCTATCACTTTATAATAGATCTCTGACTAAGGAGAAGACAAAAATCTGTATGCACCTTGTCTGGTTTCCTTCCCCTCAATTGCAGGCGAGGGGTGGGAGCTTCCAGCGGGTGCCCGAGGTGCTGGGGCAGAGCTGGAGGAGGATCCAGCACCACGTACAGAGCGCATAGATCACTCCCCATTTGGAAGAAGGGTGTGGGGGGAAATCAGGGACACGGCAAGGACTTAGCCATGTTCTTCTCTTTTCTTTGCTTCTGGAACAATCTTACCCCCAACTGGAACGCTGATTTAACTGAATCCTCTTAGCTCCGGTGGGATCCCACTGCTTCTCTGCAGACCGTCAGTCATGAAGTGCTTTGGACACTTATTGGCAGCTAAATCAAGAACTTGCTTCACCCATACCTCTGCTCAGCTAGAGGAATGCAGAGACTGCCCGAGGGCTGTGTTTCAAAAGGTAAATTCAAATGTGATGCAGTCCCATTACGGGTTTGGTGCGCAACTTGAAACTGGGGAGAGCTGAAAGCCACCACTTGGTAGGGGTGAGGCAGTACGGTTTCAGTGTCACGGGAGAAGCCCCATGGCTTGGTCATCGCATTGTTTCACAGAGAATATCCAAAGGCAAGTGCAGAACATTAGGTGACTGATTATATTTCTGGCTCTGCTGTTCACACAGTATTGTGACTTTGGGCAAGGCAGTTAAAACTCAGTGTCTTACACCGCCTATCTGGAAATTAGGAAAAAATATAAGAGTTGCAAACCTATGCCAATGAAATATCCTTCATAAGAACAAAGATCATTTATTGTTGTTATTGTTATAATACTAAATTGAAACATTCCATGGAAGATAGGTACATAATTGATAGCGATGACCTTCACAGCAAACTACAGGCACGTTTCAAGCTAAGCAACTGGTCTATAGTTATTGATGACATGTTATTGAATTATTTATCACAGTCTGAATGAAGGAAATGATATTTGCTGTTCAAAACTACAGTAATACAGAAACAATGGAAATTCTTAGAGGAGAAGTGCTGGGTTTCATACACGGAGAGGATGTTGAAGCAATATGCATTGTACATAATTTGAGATGTGGGGGGAGGCTACCAATTAGGCAAATTATTAAGCCTAGTAATTTAAAAAGAGAAAGAGAGGGATAGAGGAGAAAATAGGTGCATTAGCAAACCCTTACAACAGATGGCAAAGTGTCCTCAGATCCTCTAGTGGTAAAAAAAAAAATATATAAAAACTTTTAAAGAATATTTTATATGATGATATCATCTAGAATACACTCACTCTGAGGACTCAGAAAGCTATCTAGGAGACATTCAACTAAATTATTTAACACAGGATGACAGGAAAGAATTAAAGAAAGAAATTTTCCTATCTAAAAGTTAAAGCAACAATCCACTCTGTATCCACTGTTAAAGCTCAGGGTCCAGATGGTTGCCCAATAGAATTTTTAGCAAACATTTGGAGAGATAATAAGGCCTGTAACAGTAGATAATTACTCTCTTCTATATGGCTCAGTGCCCCCCTCATCTACATTTGTTTCTATAGCAGGTTTTTTGCCAAAAAAGAAAAAAAAAAAGGAAAAAAGTAAACAGACCCTCAGGTTTTTTTTCTGTTGTCATTCTCCTTCCTCCTTCCCCCTAATTTGTAATATCGTCTCTGCTTTCTCAATGCAGATGTCAAAATCCAAGTGTCTGCCATCTTGCTATCCATGGACCAATCTTGACAACTTTCAAAAAAGTAAACCTGCATTGAATACAGTGAAGTTTGGTACTTTTGTTAGTTAAAAATAAACTAAAATTAAATACAGAACATGACTTCAGATTTTTATTTTTTTTTTTAACAACTTATTCAGTCCATGGGAATAAACAGAATGTGTACCACAAGGGCAAGAGAAGCTGGTCATCTAATTCCCTACAGTAAACAGTAGGAATACTACTGTGGTTAGACACAATATTTTGTGATATGGTCACACTTCAATAGAAATTGAAAGGGAAGGGCTAGACAAAAGGGTTCAGTATCAGAAATTATCTCTGCTCCTTCCAGCAGTTAATGGGGAAAAAAAAATCTGACGTCTGTTGTTCTAAACCCTTAGGTGTAAAAGCCCCAGCAGGGTTACCAAAGTCACTGTATGTTTGCAGCTACAATCTATTTCTTAGTCTGTAAAAGCACTAATGTGAGATATATGTGCTATGAACCAAAAACAGTGTTACCATCAGCAAACTGAAGTGTAAAAGAGACATTGTTATACTAAGTTAATGGAGCTGTGACAGTGTCCTAGATCTTACTGTTTATTTTGATTTTTTTTTCTTCAAAACCAAATGTGCATATATAAAATATGAAGACGCTGATGTCTTTGAGAGGGTCACCAGAAAGAAAGCAAATCTTTGGATGCTGATGCCTTTCTTTTTTCCTTAATTGCATACTGCTCATCTGAAGAGCCAATAGGTAACCAGCTGTAGTTTTAACATATATTAGGCAACAAACTTTAGGTGGGTGAAGAGATTGGAGATCTACTTTCCTTGTGTTTAGATTGAACTGAGCCCAAGGCTTAGAGTCTCGGCTGGTATAAACTGGCACTATTTCAATTAAACCAATGGTGCGGCACCAATTTGCAGCAGCTGATGGCCTGGCCCCTTCATTCTCTCACCCTCTCAGCTGCTAAGGAATGAGAGGGCCATTAGTCCAGTTGTTAGTGAATCATCTGGACAAGGCAGTTGGAAGAGGATATTGCATAAATGGATAAAATGAGAACTAGTAAAACTAAGGGCGGGGGGGAAGACATCAGGTCCAAAAAAGAAATAGAAGACATTGTTCCAAGGAAAACTGAAGAACATAAAGAGTTCTCATTCCCCAATATGCTTATATCCTTAAAAAAAACAACAACAAAAAAAGGAAGGGTTAAAACAGCAATGTTATGAAGACTGAAATGTTGGCAAGTTGGCAACCAATACAGAAGACTTTAATTTGCTGTTTCAACTGTAGTGAGGAAAAATTCAGTCATCAAAACTGTTCCTGGATATTATAATTTGAAACACCAGTCCAAGCTCCCCGTCCTTTTTTGCTGGGTCTCTCTGCCCTGGTCTGGATCTGAAGCGAGGGCTTGTGCTGAGCCTTCCTCCCACCACCTGCTCCACGAGGCCCGGCTCTGGGTAGCCACCATCCTGCTCATTTACATCTAGCCCAGCAAACTTATGTGGTATCTGTGATACAGAGATCTCCCCAGGGCCTCAGCACCCACGTTGTAAGTGTGATTGACTGTTTCTTCAGATCATCTCTACAATATGGCTTTTCACATCCATCCATGCAGGAAAACTCTCACCTCTCCTCTCACCACCTTGTATCTCAATTTGCGTAACATCCCTCTTATCTGGGTGAGAATGCTGCAGACAACATTTTTCTTGAGGGACAGCCTGGGCTTATCTCTCTTTTTCCTTCATCTCTTCACCCTCTCCCTGTTGTCTTTCACACCAAGTACAAAAGACAGTCATGGCTCAGGATGGCTTCTGTACATAATTTTTCACTTGCTGTCAAGAGGTTAATTCTGACCTCCAGTTGCCATATGGTGGTTAACCTGCATCATCAGCTTGTGAAATTTTCAATCACTTTGTGCTTTCCACTGCACTTACCCTCATGGGGTTTCATTGGCCTTTCCTATAAACAAGAGCCATAACATCTCTGCAGTCTCCTTCAGATTCCTCCTCAAAACTCTTACTTACCATAACACCTTTACAGAAAGCCTGTCAATACATTAACAATGGCAACAACCAGTAGTGTTTTGTTGTTCCCTGTATTTCTAAAAGTTTCTTTAGGTTTTGCCTTTCTCTTGCCCAGTATTTCAGGAGCAGGGACCATTTTTTTGTTCCATGCCTGTAAAGTGCTTCTGTAATTAAGGTGTCCAAGTCTGTAAGTAAAAGAAATAATAATGAACATCTGAGGACTGCCGAGGTTGTTCATATCAGGTCTTTCCCTTCCATCAATATCGGGATAAACTTGATAGAACTTGATATAATATTCAGACATGAACACACTATCTGATCACTGAAATCATGAGGCTCTCCTAAAGGAATGAAGGGAAAACCAAACAAACATAAATCGTTGACTGACATGTTGCATGACTGAAGTTATTGCTTGGATACCTTTGATTACCAGGTAAACTGGGAGAAGCAGTGATCTTCCTTAGAGTTTCAGTCCCGCAACTAGATAATTAGGGTAGATGTACCTAGGGGATATAGCTATATATATTCAATTCATTCACTGTTTTCTTGTATTTGTCGAATATCAGAACATCACAAATCACAACATAGAAAGTATTTTTTCTGCACTGACTATAGCACTGGAAATTTTTGTCATATTAAGGAATGTGAAGGATTACATTCGTTAACTAAATTTTACATCTAGATCAAGTCAAATTCAGCCTATGTATAAAGAAGGACAGGATTCTTTGCCCTCTGTAGGAATTTCACTAACTTAGATCTGCAGTTAAACCATGAATGGTGCAGAAAAGTGATGAGGTTATTCTTATCTGACTGATTGCTGAATCAAACCCCAGCGCAGTGCTAGATAGCACTGACACGGGAATTAAAATCTTTGGTATTAGACAAAGCCTTAAGCACTTGCTTTCAGACAGCTAATAGCACTTTTCTTGCAAGAATTTGAGACATCAGCCCTTGCAATTTGACCACCTCAGGAAATATTCTGAGATGTCATATAGGTAACATAGCTGTGGACTCTGTTTTGATTGTATACAGGCTTTATACTGCTGCTCATACTGCACCGTAATTGCTGGGGAAAGGAGTCATTCAGCACCACCATCTTTTAGGACTGACTGGTGGTGGTGCTCCCTCCACACTGGAGATGATTTATCCCATCTCCCAGCACACCCTTTCAGCAGAACGCACAGGCTCGGCTGGGCAAGCAGACCTGTCTGCTTTTCCAAAGAAAGTCTGGACTCTGGATGCAGCTTTTCTTTTTGAGGACTTCTCAAATCACCGAACTGGGAACTTCTTTATTTTCCTGGTGGCAGAGGGAGAATAACAGAAAGGGATCCTAGTGAGGGCACAGGTGTCTTCTGACCGACACCAAGAACATGCTTCTGGCCCCATCTAGTATGTCACACATATCCCCCAAAAGATGGAATATCTCTTTGTGTTCCTTTAAAACAAAAATTTGGTCACTCAAAGATGTACCGTCAAAGGTGCCAGCCCAGTGGCAATACTGTGAAATGATGGAATGTTTGTGTTACCTCCAAAGACATTGCCTTGTTACTCTCCTAGCTACAGTAGAGTTACTTCTCGAGTGAGCCGCAGTTGGTGTCAGCTAAAATATTATGCAGAAGTTATATATACATATGTCCATCTATGTATGTTAAAGTTATTGTTATTTCTACATTACCACACTGAACAGTTAATCTTTGGGGTTTTTTCCCCCTTCTTCTTCCTTAACTGCAGAGATTTTTTAGCGTATATGACACACAATTTGGCAAAAGTCAAAGCAGGACAGCATTGTTGAGGCAAAGTGATAACAGTATGTGCTGAGCCTAAGGCTACAGCCAGAAAGCAGCTGTCAGTGGACAAGTAATAGATATCATCGGAAGACAGAAAGCCCACACAGTTACAAGAAGTGGCACATTTCTCACATATAGCAACAAATAAAAATGGCCAGGAACTGTGAAGCTTAGTTCTCTAACCCCCCGGCTTTTAATTCACAGATTTCATCCAGTTCTTTTCCAAACCCTAATTGCTTCTTATTAGTAAAATTGAATTTATAACTGTCTAAGCAAAATTTCTTTAGGCTAGTAACTACACCTTTAGGTTTCTACATAAAAATGAAAAGCAGGTTTGGATGACATCTTCATATTCAAGGTCAAGTTTTGTGCCAACACTGAACTTTTTGAAGTGAGCAAGAGTTCTCACTCCTAACTTTGTCATTAATTTTCTTAATATCGCTCATTCATGGCTTTTAGCTGAGAGCTGAAGCAAAACAACGCACATAGCAAGCTAGCAATGAATTCTCATTGCATTTCTATGCTAAGCTGATAGAAAGAGTGAAGGGATGGATGGCACTCTACAGCTCTGAGTTTCACCTTCCACAAGTGCTACAGTGCTGCAAATTTTCATGCTGATCTAGCAGGTGCAAAGATAGAAGGACTGGGAGAACACACTCGCGTTTAATGAGCAGTCCTTGCTCTGTAAGGGAGACGTTAGCATTTCTAATCCTTAACAGTACCACACACTGCCCAAAGCTGGGTGTTGACAGAAAGGCACGCAGTCAAGCCAGTTTAGTTCAATAAATATCTTCCTGACCTCAACTGGAGATAAGCTTGTGCCCTGAAGTATGGCTCCTGTCTTGTCAATGCACGAAGGATAGGAACAGATGGTTTTAAAACTATCAAGTGTGTATCCTGCAGACAGAGGTGATGGGGCAGAGGAGCCCAGTGGTTGCCCCCCAATGTTGTGTGCAGAACACAACACCTGGGCCTGCCTCATTTCTATGTGCCTGCAAACACCATGGCAGAAAGTGGAGCTGCTGGTGGGTGGGAAGAAACACCATCCCTATTCTGTGTGGGTTTAGCTGAACAGTGTAAATATATTTCCAGACTCTTGGAACATCCACGCATAGTCCACCTGCCAGAGACTAAATCACATAGGATCACATTTGCCTGAAAATATACAACATGCCAAGGTGATACAACTTTCCTATAAGCCAGACCTATACCCTCTATACCTTTTTCTATTTACTGGGTAGTCTCTATTGAGTAGTCTTTCAGACTGTTTAGAAAGAATGGAAAGTGTCTTGAAATGGCTACGTAATCTGAAGGGCAGTATTAAATGAAGCTTGTTTTCACTGTACTACTGCACAATGCTCATCATACTCCCCAACAATTTCTGCCTTCTTCAGTTGCTTTCAGGTGGAATGTGAGTTTTCTCAATTATGAGATAATTTTATTGAGATCCAGGGTTTCCTTTACTATGAGGTCCTTTTCCCATCAGTAACTATATGTACTTGTTTTTCCTCAGTGATGAAGTTGTTGTTTGATTGCTTGAGTTTCAACATTATGAGGTCAATGCCTTTGCTCCCCACTTACGAAAGCAGGTAGGAGAACACTTCCCTGTATATTATATGTAATGAGGTGAGCATGAAAAATAAGCCTAGGGCTGCAGAAGGGCTCTCTATTAAAGCAGTTGTCATGAAATTCCTAGTAAAGAGAAAAATGAGAACAGTTGCCTTGATCAGCAGATGCAAAATGATAACTTTCTTGTGACAATGGAAAGGTACCTCATTTTTCCAGGCCTTATGAACTAGTGGGGAACCTCGCATAAAGTCAACAGAAAAGTTGCATGGATATTGCAGAGGGAAAAATGGGTATGTGTTGCCTCATTGAACAAAGGTGATCACCCAGATGATATCAGCAAGGAAGGACAGTTTCCCTTTCATCTGCAGCTCAGAAGAAGGCACGTGCCCTGAAATATTTAATATTTGCAATCACTGTGGATGGAAATAAACGATACCTCTCATCCTTCTCTCTCTCCCGCCCCTAGTCATCTAGCAACTCTCATAACTGGCATATGCTATGGCTGAACGACCTGGCTTCATTCACAACTAAATCAGTACTAAAACAGTCAGGATGATAGATAGCGGCTTATCAATAATTGAAAAGAAAGGCTTAGAGATGTCCCATTATCTGAATAATTAATGCTGCACATGGGCTTTGTAATTCCTTAATAAAACTGACTGATTGATTTGCTTAATTAATTTCCTTCTTTGACAGGCTTATTGCTTTCTTTGGAGACAGGGCTGGGCAAAAAAAAAAAAAAAAGAAAAAAGAAAAATGAAAAAAAGCAGTAAAAGGAAGACTCAAGATTAGGAAGGAAAAGAAAGATTTAAAATCTTTCATAAACTTTAACCCTCCACTGGAGAATAGAAGAGATATTCAACAGTTAATTCTGTCTTATATCCCAAACTCCCCTCAACCTCCTTCCTCTCTTGTCAACCACAAAAATGGCTGCACAAATGGAAATATCGACAACAGAAAAAACACCCAACAGCTTTTTCCCACCTCCTTTGCATTTCACCTCTGTTCATGTCCCACTGCAACTGATCAAACATTATGATAAACCGTAAAGTGTCCCACGACCACACCAGTAGTAAACTTGGCTGAGCCTTAAACACTTTTGAATAAATTGATCTGAATGAAATGTTTAAAGCCCACTTCAGTTTAACAGCAATAATTACTTTGAAAGTTGGCTGCTGCCACCACTGCACTGCTCTGTCATAAACGAAATGCTTTCTCGGGTTGGAGGGTTCACCTTAGGGAAAAAATTTAAGTGCTGGCTTGACGTCAGCAGGTGCTGTCATCTTGTTGTCTCTACTTTTTTACTTTGTTGTTTGTTGTGTTAAAGTTACTTAAACTGCTGTGGGACTGAAGTTGTTATCTGGTGTGAATTTCTCCAAGCACCAGTGGGTTCACCCTTACAGCAGCTCCCTATCTGGTGCTAGACACTGTGTAAAAAAACACGTGTATTTACGAGGGTCAAAGACTGTGCTGAGAAGGGCAGTCACTGAAACCTGGCTGTAAGGGTCATATAAACAATTCCTACATGGCAAACACCCCCAGAACGTGATTTATGCTTATGTGTCTGAGCAATGGTTTTGATCCAGACACATGTTCTTCATTACTTAGCGGCACAGCAATGCTTTCTGCGTATTTGGCTCCATGCAAAAATGGATTTATCCCTGAAATCTGGATACATGTTGTCCTAAAATTTGGCTGCATGGGCCTGAACTAGGGATTAAACCAATTTTTATTTTTAGCTGTTCACCTTTAACCCAGACAATACCAACGCAGACCTCAGTCAACAGTTGCTGCTAAAATGGTATTCTGCATTAAAATAATATCTCTCCTGTTGATGTAGCGTTGCCTTGGAGAGATTAACCCTTTATCTTCCCATTTGCTAGATAAGAAAAAAGACAAAAAGTGAACTGAATCTGCTGAAAAGTGAGCAAAGTCAACAGGTTGTCTGAGCTGTGCAGACTTGGAAGGCCAGCATGCCGTACTGCATGAAAGTGCTCTGCAGAGAAAGTGTAGATTACTGTGCGGACATGGTTTCTGGTCTAATTTCTATTATATGTTATTGCAGAGATCCTTACAGTATATTGAAATCTGCAGTACAGATATTCTTGTAGTTTTTAACTGCAGAGAAGAGATCATTAGCATGCTTTCAACAAGCAATGGAAAAGGAATATGTGGACAAGACGACTCAGGTCAATATTCATCACAGTATCTGTTTTGAAAAAAAGGACAATCATTTGACTAACAAAAATTGAGTCCAAATTTTCCACATGATAAATAAATGCAAGGTTTCTGATTTTTTTAAATTGAACATTTTCCTTAGAGCTTGGTCTCTTTGAGATGAAAGAAAACAGAAGGGTGAAAAACATGAAAGTGGGGAAGGTTGATCAGATTTGTTGTTAAAAGTTAACACAAACTTTCACTTTAATTGTTTTAAGTGTTGTTGATTCAAAGAGCAATGGGCTGAATATTGCACTTCTTCCTGAATCAAGGCACCCATTGAGAGTGAAGAGAAAAATCGTATAGGCTGTCTGAGATGGACCTTAGCGTTGAAGGGTAGTTCTGACCCAGGTCTTCAGGTATTTGGAGTATTTCTAGTTGTGGTGGTTGTACTGCACCATTTCCTTTTGGGATGATTTCATAAAATGGTCAGAAAGCATTTTTTTCTGAGGAGCAAGTCTGTACGACCCGGTGTGTACGTTCAATCAGTTATTCAAATCTTGTGCATGTGCAGAGTATCTGAATCTCAAATGACACATTAAATTGGATGCACAGTTGAGGGAAATAATTAGCATAAGAAGTGGCTTTTTTGAGACTCATGATGAGGTTTCCAGGCTCATCATAGAGGAGATTTTGACACCACCAAGACAACTCGCTTTCAGCAGTTCTTCAGCTACATAATCCGCTATCACTCTACTCAGCATTTCAAACCAGAAAACCACTGAGACTTACAATTTCAGCATCTTTCGGGGCCGGTGTCTGACATCAGCATTACTCACTGCCTGACATGATCAAGCCAGTTATTTCCTTCTGCCTCATTCGTTCAGGATAGCAGCACCCCTAGAAAGAAGGATGGACTTTTTAAGCTAGACAGTTCTCATGCAGAAGGTGGAGTCTGACAATTTAACACTCCGTTTAAATAAGATTGCTTCTCTATCCTGTTAAAAATGGTGTGACGGGAGAATTGAAGCATTATCTAAGTTGCATGGTTTGAAAACAGCTACAGTGTCTTTTATTTATAGTAAATTATTTGCAAGTGTTTATCTTTTTTTCCCCATGGAAACAGGGATGTAATTGTAACAGGTCCAGGCAATACCGAGATATTCTGCTTACACTTCTCTTCCTCCTGCCCCTGTGTTAATCCTGTGTGGAAGCACAGGAAAGGGCTTCGCCTTTCTGGACTGGGTTTCGAAGTCTAGCCCTAGCATAATGCAAAATTCTAGATAAGTAATTGCAAATAGTTTCTACTTAGTTTTCAAAGTAAGCTTCCTAATTGAAAAGTACATTTAATACTCAGAAAAAGTTTGTAAATAGTATAAGACAATAAAGCATGGACAATAAGACAACAAAGACAATAAGACAATAAACCACATTTGAAACACCAGACTACCAAACACCAAATTGAAAGCAGAAGTTACTCATACTGCATGCCCACCATAGGGTTCCACCATAACACTTTATATATCTGTGCTAAATATTTTCCTCATGGTCTTTGCTCTGAGAAAGTATCTCGGAGCATGAAGCCCTTCCAGATCTCTCTCCAACAGCTGTTTGCTGTGGCCCCCAGCTCAGCTGTGGCAATGGATTGCCCAAGCTCCCTGACTCTGCCTTAGGTTTTCTTGGCTCATGAAAATTGGGCATATAGAAAATTGGGCTCATTGCCACTCTCATGGGAAGCTCTCCTTGTAAATTAAGCTAGAACAACAGTTTCTGTTACCCAAAATAAAGTTCATGCTGGAATCCCATCCAGATAGACAGATAGAGCAGATAGACATTTCTGAAGCCATTTCCCATGTCCATACTTAAAGTCTCCCAAGTGTCAGGCAGATGGTCCAAGACAAATGACAGAGCAAAAACCATGCCCTGCTCCTCAGGGCTTCCCATTCTCCCCACTTCAGCTGAGCTGCCCAGTCCTGCTCTCTGCCTTCTCCTCATTGCCTCTAACTTTGGGTCAAAGGAAAATTTCTGCAGCGCAACTCCTGTGCGTTTTATATTGTTGCTGGAATGGACTGTGATGCCTCATGGTGCTGTGTGTTTTGCCTAAAAGTTATTAGCTCTGCATAGGCTCAGAAAAGACTTGGCAGTGCCTGTCAAGGAAGCTTCTGTCTCAAAGCCACAGTCCTCAGCACAATATTTTGGGAGTCATCTGTCTAGTCCATTCCTACGATTTTGCTTTCACTGAGCTGAATATGAACATGAAGCTGAATACTTGCCACTGGAATTGCATTCATTAAGGGGAAAAAAAATTAATTTTCAATTTACCGATTAGGATGTTTGTTTATGTTCTGCCTTTAAGGCATCTTGTAACAGCAGACTATCATATTTTGGTTCTGGCGAACCTCTGCAGTACAGAACAAAGATGAAGTGTTTACAAATTTTTCTTAATGAAAAAAACATCATTTCATTAAGTTGCACTTTGACTGTATTGAAACGAAATCTCCATTTCCAATA
>WAAD01040974.1:355003-369139 GCA_013389945.1 Fregata magnificens | reverse complement strand
GCTTCAAAACAAAGAACGTGGCTTCCCTTCGTGGGCGAGTTAAGTCTACCACAACCAAAAGTGAGAGTTCTCAGTTCCGCACTCCTGTTCTGCTCCTCTACTCCAGCAAGCTTCCAGCACTTGTGTTACTGAAAGCTAACCTAGCGAAAAAAAATAATCCAAGCCAGCATTTCTTTTTCTGTTTTGGTGGACTTATCAGCTTACTGCACACTAGACAATCACAAGAGCCAACTCAGGGCAAGTGGGGAGCAGAAAACAAAACATATCCCTTACAATTATGGCACAATGGTAATGTAGCTGAAGGTGCAACATGAACATCGTAAGCTAAAATCTTGCCAAGAGCATAACTGATATTCTAGCATTTTATATACACATTAGGAAGTTACAGCTGAGGAATTAAACTTTACACCTTAGAGCAGGATTAAAATAATAAATACCAGTAGCTACTGTATAGTTAGTCTATGGGATGACTGGCAGAAGCTCATTTGCCATAAGATTGTGTCAAGTTCCTTTGAAAAAAGGAGACGTAATTTTTTTCTATTTGTTTTTACTTTCCACTTTGCTTCTGGGCATCTTTGTTTCAATCTAGTTCGCGGTGCTATTTCTGAATGGACTGAAACAGATATACCTGTCATGAACAACATGACACGCATATTGAAACAAGTATCAACAGATGCTCCAAGGACAAAGTCTATGTAGAATAACAAAAGCTGTGAATACATAGTACTAATTAGTCTGAACAGAGTTCTGCATATTAGAGCTTCAGCCATGATGTGATTATTCCTATTAAGTATTAACAGATCTTCTAATTCCATAATAAAGTTAAATACTGGAGATAAGTATAGGAAAAAAATTAGACTACCGGGGGTGACAACATGGTCAGTGTGTCATCTCATTATAATTATAAATATTCTGCATAAGCATGGCATTCCATTTAGTTTCCACAGCTTCTTATGCAGCCACCACAGTGATAATACGCATGCACAGTACAGTGCAAGCTTGTTAAAGACATTTTTCAGGCAAAACCTAATTTGCTGTCATTACCTAATCTCAGGGCTGGGAGGGGTTCTCTCAGGGTCTAGGAATGATCTGAAAAACATTTGTACAAACCAACTTTCTGTATGGCTTGTGAACATTAAAAGCTCAGTCTTAAAGAACAAAACTTAAATCCATAGTTTGACAAAGCAATATATGACTGGACGCCCCTGTCAACAACGACAGACAATTCGTACCATATGGTCCTTTTAATGAACATTTCAAACTCCCACTTAAAACTTCAGGGTCCTAAAACTGGCCTTGTACTAAATAAAACTCCTGAATTTTCAGAAATATTGCAGACCTGCTTTCAGACGGGACCTGTTGTCCTTCTTTATGACTAGCTATCTTATTTACCTTTAAATGCAAGGCCAAAGTTGCTAAACATAATGATCAGGTGTTCTTAAACATTAATATGTGCATTTTGGTCCTCTTAAGTACTTTTGAGTAATGTCCAGACAGACACTTGAATTATTCTGAAGGAGATCTGGATGCCATCTGTATCATTCTCATATACATCTGGGTAAATCTCAGCTTCCTTGCTCTCCCCTGGTTCAGGGAAAAAAAAAACCCAAACACTAATTTACCTGCCACTTAAAATACTGATAAAGTTCAGTTTAAACTATATAGAGTGATGACCACATGGCAACTCCTACTTAACTGTCAGCTTCATATAACCTATGAAGGCCAGGTTGTAAAGTGTACGGGTTGAGACAGAGTAGATGTGTGACTGTTACGGCTTTAAAATGGGAACTCTGCAATGCATTTTTACATCAAGAGTCATANGGGAACACTGAACAGAGCACTGCTTGCAGAGCTGTCTTCAGGTTGCAACTGCCAGAAAATACTCATGCTATGGCTCTTACAGGAGGGCCAGCTGAATGCCACACTAGTTACTTATTTCTTCACTACAAGTTCCCTAGCAAGCTTCAGCCCCCCACATTTTTACAGCTACATCCTACAATATTTCAGGAAGACATTAAGATTGTGTGGTAGCACAATCAAGGAGGAATAAGTATGTCCACCCTAATTAGCTGAAGTTCAATGCAGTATTTTCAAATACTCTCATGGATCTCATTCAATAAAGGTGTTTAAAAAAAACCCGACCTGCCAAATATATGCATATATACCTGCTGAATGAGTTCTAAAGATTAAAGAGAGGCTGTAGTAAATCTAAGGGAAGTGTCACAACCTTTACATTTTAAAAAAAAAAAAAAGATGTTGATTTCTTACCATCGTCAAACTTACCTGTGGACTTAATACCACATGAAACTGTTTCATTGTATGGGGGGAGCTGTACAAAAAATAAATGGAATTTATTTAAAGACAAAGCAAGTCTATTAACATTTGATATCAGTTACATTTGAAACATCTGAATCCTTTAAAAATAACATCATCATTAAAGTTTGATTTTCTGAGACTCATGCTTCTATATTTATCAAATCCCACACTGTAGCTTCAAGTGTCCTTGCAGATTACCACAATTACTGAAAGATTATCTTGGTTACACACCATAGGCTCATCAACTTCTCAAGCAATTCACCTCACAGCATCAGGATCTTCCTTCATCAACAGTAACTCACCACAATTTTAAAATGAGGAACATATCCTCTTTTTAGACAAAAACTGAAGAGAGACCAAATTGCCCGTGAAAGGATGAAACAAAGTTTTGCACAGACAATAGTCACACCTAAACCTTTTGACTCTCAACCTGGTTCAGCTGTAGTGTTGCCCTTGAAATGTTTCAGCTAAAGTATATTCTTAATCACATTTAACAAAAACAAATTTTTTTTATCATCAAACTAAGCATAATGTAACCACAGCACATAGTTTCTATCTGGGTTGTAAATATGTCTAGTACAAAACACTGGCATCATTTTATGGACTCAGTGGTTGACAGAACCCCTACTATTGTGTACCCACAGGTGGGCAATTTCTAATCCCCCCTCACCTGCCCTCAAACTCCCCCCATCCTGTGCCTGCATGAACTGGTAGCCATTGCTACACTGCAGTCCAGCAGCTCCCTGGGCAACAGCTGAACTGTTTCTGCAGTGGGAGATAAAACTTTTGAGAGTATAGTGCAGTTTTATAACGTTATTCTAAAATTGATTATAATGGTATAACAAATATCAAAGACTTCTCCATTGAAGTCTTCAGTTCTCTAAAGCTACAGATACTTACACATTGCCATCTTAAAGCACTGTAGACAACAGTGCATTGGAAGCAGCAAGAAAAGTATTCCTAAAACTCCATTATTAAAAAGTGCACAAAAAGAACACATACTGTAAAATCCATTTACAAACCATAATACGTCTTAATACATCAACTTTCCAGGTCAAAAATGAGTCAATAGATCAGAAAGAGGCTTTCAAGCTGTTAAGAATCTATTATCCATATTAATATTGAACACAGATTCAATATCATTTTATAGTTAGAGCTAATAAAGTTACTCTAAAAGTCTACAGTCAACAGTCTTGTTTTTCTCCAATTCAAAGGGCTTAAGAAAATACAAAGTAAAAAAGAAAATTAAAAAAAAATGCAGTAGTCCACCTATTGGTCTCCTACATATCTGGTTAATCAACAGCACCTTTGTGAAGCAGAGATTTCCAAGTTGACCTGTTTCATACAACTGGGTCATCTGAATCATCTCAGTCAAAAGGTATCTGATAGAACATGTATTAAAAATGCCGTGTAAAAAGAGACATTCTAGACAACTTTTAGCTTTAACCAGTCCCCTGCCTCAGTCCACCCTCCAGTCTATAGGTAAGGGACTTCAGAAGGACACCAGCATCAACAGATGCTGGGACTCCCAGAACTGGCACTGCCCCCAACAGAATGTATGTCAAACACCACTGCAGTATTACAATCTCAGTCTTGTCCTTCTTGAATTTCACCCTATTTTTTTCAGACCACTTTTCTCTGAAGTATCTGCACAGTGTAAAACTAATAAGCATAATTTTTATTTCATCATCCAGATAATTAAAACATTGAACTGAACCAGATCAAGGACAAACTTAAGGAACATCGTTCAACAGAGTTTTTTATTTTGATAGCTAACCAGTAAGTGGTACACTTGAGACAGTTATAAAATGAAGTAAGACTGGTTTGAGTGCTGTAGGTTCACGTTTCCTCAACATACTTTATAAGAATAGCTTTATAGAAGTCAAGATATGACATTTTCAACTTCTACAATGTAAGCGTTAGAATAGCTGATGTAGGACATTTCAGGTGACACTACATAGGATGCAAACATCATACTGCTGCTACTGTATTTAATGGTGGGAAAACAGCAATATAATCAGAAGAAACATGTATTACCTGAAGATCTATTCTGCATTATTTCCCACCTACCAGAGAACATACAAAGCTATCCCTAAAGGCAAGTAGAAGCTATCTGTTTCTTTCTGTACCTCCCCTATCTCCCACCCCACCCCACTCCCTTTATGCACTTTTATTAGTTAGCGGTATACTATACTAATTATACTTGGACAATTAAGTTACAGGAAACTAAGTCGTATTAACAATGGTCATCAGATTTGTAAAATGTGACAAAAGGATTTCCCCATCTACAGTTGAAGTGTTCATTTCCTTTATGTTGAGGCAGGAGGACGGAAGCATGATTGAAATGTTTGAATAGGAATGTCTGGAAGAAAAACATGGAAATTGATGTAGCGGAAAATTATTTTTCAAGTCTGGAGATTAGGACAATGGCGTAATACTCTTCCCTACAAAGGAAAATGGTTTCTTCACTTTCTAACAAGAACTACAGAGAATAAGAGTCTACAATACTATCTGTAGTATGTTACAGACTCAAACACACAAAGACAACTGTTTCCACTCTGTGGTTCTCGCTGCCACTGTAATTAGTTCATTATTGATCCATTTCTCATTTCTCAGACCTCACGCACAGCCTTCCTTGTAAGCATAGGTTTGATGGTTAGCAGTGCTCCACCTGTCAAAAAATATTAAGAATCCTTGTGCTTCAAAAAGCTCACAAGATCTAGAAGCCTACCTTACTTACAACCAAGAACACTGCTGAAAAGGTTTTCTCTATATCCACCTCTAAAACATAAAAAATTAAAAAAAAAAAAAAAAAAAAATCAAAGCTAAGGTAATAGGGCTGGATAACTCATTTTTAACATCCTATCACTACAATGTCAGCTATTCCAGCTCTGAAAGATGATGAGCAGAAGGTGGAATAATTCATTTATTATTTCTAAAAATTGACTTAACATCCACATACATGGAGAGAAGACTCCTGTTCAGTATCTTCAGCTTGTAAATTAGCAAGCTAAGAGAATGATAAAAAAAAAATCATTGTGTTGCTATATTTCAAATATACACAAAG
The DNA here is from genome assembly GCA_013389945.1 of Fregata magnificens. Classification (NCBI taxonomy): domain Eukaryota; kingdom Metazoa; phylum Chordata; class Aves; order Suliformes; family Fregatidae; genus Fregata; species Fregata magnificens. Next base: position 363,756 of record WAAD01040974.1, on the reverse strand, counting down.
AGATGTAGCTTTAAAATATTATTTCGAAGAGAAGTTTAAAGTAGATCTTACCTCAACAGAGCATCGTGGAGTCACAAAGAACTGATTAAATTCATCAGCGCTGAACTCCCCAAAAATATACTAAAAATAAAAGAAAAGGATCTTTGTTAAAGAAGAATTTATATTCAATACAATTAACAAATTCATGGTAAATCTTATTAAGATACTAGCATTCAAAAAGATCTGTGTGCTGGGAGCTAGAAACTCACCTGTTCGCATCCCAACTCTCATCTTAACTCCTTCCCAACTTTCAAGAAAAGCACTTTAGGCTCTAAAACTGTATACAGTGCATTTTCCTTCAAATTCCCACTAGAGGTAATCACAGCACAAACCGCAGCTCACCCTGTGACCAGTTTTAAACCAACACATAGGGTGAGAAGTTGCATCAGTTCATATAAGCCCTAGACACAAGCTGGTTTACCTTCTAAAACAACACAGACACCTATCTTTTGCAACAGAAAAAACAAGAATTACTTTTCCAGAGTTCTGCTAAACTAATGAGTTCCGCAAAACTAATGGCACCAGTACCTGAGTGCACAAGCACGGAACTGAAACTGCCTAGGTGTAGAAAAATACACAAGATCTTAAACATCATCAATTTTGGTACAGCTGCTCTTATGAATTTTGTTACCCCTGTGCCTGAAACTCTGCATAACAAACCTAAGATGAAATGTCTTTTCCCAACATTATCTTCCTGCACCCTTTTAGATATTCTGCATCTATATTTCTATGGAAAAAAATAAGTACCTAACGAGACCACAAAAAACCCACACTAAAATGAGAGCTTATATTTAGTTTACACAAAACGAAACATGCCCAATAAAAAGGCCAGATGTGTTGGCACTTCATAGCACCTGGAAGTTTATAGAAACTTCCACTACCAGTTGTAATTAGCTGAATAGCACCTGAACATTCAGGAGAGCAGAGAGATACTGGGACAGAAAGAAGCTGAACAAGGAGTTGAATAAACTAACAAAATAGACAAGAGGACTGGAAAATACTACTAATAACACATTCTTGGCATGTGGAAGGATATTTACATTAACAGTCACTACTCACAAATATTATGGCTATGGATTAAAGCAGGTCAGTTTGGTCCAGTACCTTACAGCTTACCACTCTCATTCATCTTCAGTGTACTCTGATGGTCATTTAAGACAATTCTTTGCTATCCTCCACCCTTCCATCAGAAAACCGGGGCAGACACCAGCTTTTTTCATGAGTGTCAATTCTTGCTCATGGTAAATCCTTAGCTTGGCTGTATCAAGATACAACTAACTAAATTGGGAGCTGAACCATAGAAAGAAGTTCTCAAAACTTGAAAAATCATCTCTAGTGGAGTGCAGGCTGTTGCCACAAACTGTAGATACAGTAATTCAGCCACAGTTTTTTTTTTTAGACTTTAGGTGGTTTATTCCAATAAAACTCATGTGCCTGCTGTTTGCATGACTCACAGCCATCTACATTCATAAATTTCAAAGCTTAAGTTTAAGCTAAATTCCACAGCAATTACAAAATGTAGTTTTCTTACACAAAAAGTAATTTATATGTACATCATTTCTATGTGTGGAAAGAGTTTAACCATTTTAATGCCCCTCAGTGTTTTTAAACAAATATTAATATAATCTGGTTTAGTCAACAAACAATTCTAACAGTCAAAACAAACTGGAACATCTGTGATACAAATGTTTTAAGCACAGTGAAACAGTTAATGCTTTAAATAACCTTCACATAACCAACTGCTAACTACCAACTGAGACAGTACAACACCTAAACAGAACAGGATCCCTAAATTGTACTTGAGTGAATGGCTTCACAGTTCTTGGCACAGGACTTAAAACTTGGCTTATGCTCTTGTGCTGGTTTTGGCTAGGATAGGGTTAATCCTCTTTATAATAGCTAGTATGGGGCTATGTTTTGGATTTGTGCTGAAAACAGTGTTGATAATACAGAGATGTTTTAGTTGTTGCTAAGTAGTGCTTACACTAGCCAAGGACTTTTCTAGCCTCCCATGCTCTGCCAGGTGCACAAGAAGCTGGAAGGGGAGGGGACACAGCTAAAATTGTTGATCCAAACTGGCCAAAGGGCTATTCCATACCATATGACATCATGCTCAGTATATAAAGCTGGGGGAAGAAGGCAGCGGGGGGGACGTTTGGAGTGATGGCGTTCAGTCTTCCCAAGTAACCGTTACGCATGATGGAGCCCTGCTTTCCTGGAGATGGCTGAACACCTGCCTGCCGATGGGAAGTAGGGAATGAATTCCTTGTTTTGCTTTGCTTGCGCGCAGCTTTTGCTTTACCTATTAAACTGTCTTTATCTCAACCCACGAGTTTTCTTGCTTTTGCCCTTCCAATTCTCTTCCCCATCCCAGCAGGGCGGGGCGGGGTGGGGGATGGGGGTGAGCGAGCGGCTGCATGGTGTTTAGTTGCCAGCTGGGTTTAAACCACAACAGCTCTCAATATAACCAAGTCATTTTTATTCAGTAACATACCAGCTAGAATTTATCATGTTCCAAAAACATGCCTATGAAAAACACCTGCTGAATTATAACTAAATTATGTTTTTACGAGATATTTTGATGCAGTCATGCAACAAAACAAAACAATAGTCTTAACTATAGACTATTAAAAGTTACATAAACCCAACCCTAACTCCTCCATATAATAATACAGTCTTTTCATTTACCAATGTTTTTAGCTGAGGTATCACAGGCCTGGTACTTCTTTCTGAGCAAAAGAAAGTGCTACTTTTTAATTAGGGAACACAAGACAGAAGTTAAAGTGATCATTAATACTATCTTAATGGAACTGTTTTACTATGTAATGATGTATTCACATCAGGAAATGTTGTGTCTATGCACCTGTTTCTTCATAATTTAAAACAGGACATTAAAAATTTACCTAATCCTAGTTGGACTACAGCACAAAAAACCCCATCCCCTTTGGGCCTGAAGAAACCAGAATTTTATTTGATCTTATGAGGCTTTATTTAACAATGCTTTATACCTGCAAACACAAAGTAAACCAGTTAAAAGATCCCTGCATAATAAACTGAGAAAAATACTGTTTCAGAATAAACTTATTAGGCCATATGACTGATGACATTAAACCTACCCAACTTAACTGACATTCCTGTCCTCTGCCTCTCAAGCCAGCCTCGTCTCTCAAGAAACAGATTTCTGCAAGCTGCACATACAGCACCCTCTGCTAGCATGACAGAATCTTCTACCCTTTTTAAGGCAACGCTACATGCTGACGTGAAAAAGAACTGAGATATCACATCACTTGGCGAGTATAATAATCCGTACAAAAAAGGATGTGGCGGGGGTGGGGGGGGAAGCCAGTGCATTTTAAGCAACTTGAAATACAGTGCTAGCTCCCTGCCTGCTGTCTGTCCATGCTACATTCCAATGAATCAGTGTGCCTGGCGCTATACAAATGATCTCTGTGTAAGAACATACTTGTTTTAGCTGTGAAACAGCTTCAGAAAGACAACACATTAGTACTTATTCTGAACCATTAATTTAAATTTAAAAGGTTTTCCTGCAACTGAAATGCCTAAGTAGTAAGCATTTTCAAGCAAGAGAGCACTAGGACTTTATAAAAGCAATACACCGTTGCAAGAAATAATCTCATAAGCACTATGAGCTTTTGGAGACCTAGCTTGTACACTCTAAATTATTCCACGTAATTTCAAAAGCCTCAATTAGCTTTTTTTCAAACTGACAAATAAAATCAAATACTTGGAACAGTCAAAGAGAAGTTTAACTAAATTATTTACACAACTCCTACACAAGCTACTCACAATCAGCATTAGTTTACCCCACACTTTGCAAACAGCATTTAAAACACAGAGCACAGATACGCTAGCATGTGTTAAAACTTTGCCAAAGCCATTTCAGACTATTTCAATTCCGATTTTAATATTTTCAGGTGTGCATTTGCATAAGAAACAGACATACCCATTAGGACTACATCACATTGATTCCTTTAAATGCCAAACTCGAATCTGCCCTACCGTGTATCAATCTCTAAACTTGTGTGTATTTCACAGCACTCTGAAGTCCCAATCACAGATAACAGACTGAGACTTCACCACACAAGCGCCAAGGAAAGAGTGGGTTTCAACACAGACTGCTTACAGTCAGCCCTAATGCAGGCAAGAGATTGTGATTTGCTCAGAGGTAAGCTGCTTGTCATGCCAACCATTACCGACGCGTCAGTGCATCAAGAGCCTTTTACTTTACAGTAACTACAACTGTACAGTTACCTGAGCAAAGGATGAGCACAATTGCCATGACAATCCGTATGAACAGACAGCTGAATTGGTCCAGTTAGCAAAATCTATGCCTATTACCATCGATAATACATGAACTAAAGTATGTATGGCAACATACAAACCCAAAATATTAAAAAATATTACCAGTGAAAATTTGAAACTTAATTACTCAGAGCTCTACACAAACTTCATTTTAAGGCAAAAAAATCAAGCTTTCTCCAAGTAAAAATATTGTTTAGCATTCAATTACAGTCAATCTCCAGTCTTACATCAACACTTGATTCGGAACAAAAACTCTGGGATAATATTGCAGGGAAGTTTTGAAAATTTCCAATTGTAATGTTACGCCGAGACTTACTTTTAAAGATACATAATCCCTAAGAGGCTTAATTCAGAGTCAAATCTGATTGCCCTCTCCTTCTCAAACCATCTCTGCAACCTACGTAGAAGCTTTCTGTTCTGGCTCCTGGGAAGGAATCCTCCCTCACTTTTTTGGGAGCACATATTTCACACTGCGTTTCTCCTGCTACTCCCCAGATTATTTAACTCTGCAGAGTAATCATTAACCTTGCATTAAGCGTATTCAAGGACCCCTTAAGATACCTCAATCTGGTGAGCTTGATTTCTGCCATAGATTAAGAGCAATGTCAAAGCAGTATCATATAAATTTCAATGATCTTCCACTTGCAGCTGTATAAGAAAAACAGATGGAAAATACTAGTCTCCTCTGGGGGGATGCAGGGGCATGGGGATGTGGAGAGGACAAGGCCTCAAGGCTTTGTGGAAACCGGGGGCGGGGGGGCAGAAATCCACCTCTACTACCTTTCCATTTTCTTGTCAGTGTTTCCAAACCTCTCCTTTGGAATGGAAAAACAAAATAGTAAACCTAAAATATACTGATGGATCTATCCGATTTTGCAATTCACAACTGTAACCCAATTTGACCATTTACCAGAGGTGTACAATATCTTATTAAACATATCAAAATCAACATTATTTTAACTAATGTGAGTAAACATATACCAACATAACAAAATGCCTTTCTTACACTGCATGATCAGAAATTGATGGGTTTTTCCACCTAATATATTTCATGCTGAGGTTTAACAACCAATCACTTTAAAAAGAAAGTTATTCACAAGGGTTGCTTTCCACCCTTTTTTACATGCTAGTTTCAAGATACACAAGTTCTGAACTTCTGGGCGTTTTCAAATGGGAATGCCTCTTGCAGACGCTCACATCTATGAGACCAAGGATGAAAAGAAAAGTAAACAATACTTGAATAAACCTTAAAAATGAGATAAATTAAATATACATTGTGCAATTCTAAAATGGTATCTCTTTTCACATGAAGTTGCTAGTGGCATGGGTGCTCCAGTTTTTAATTAAACTTTCATATGTTACCAATACTTCAGATTTCATTTATTTGCCCTATTTCCACCTATCAAGATTTTGCAATTAAAGTTCAGGGACTGAATTCAAAACATTCTCATACAGCTCTGGAGAGTACAAAAAAAAAAAGTACAACTAAATTCCTGAAAATGTTTGAAAGAACCAGATACAACTGTAGTTCTGAACTCCTTCCTGTGTGACTGAAGAGAGGACACCAAAAGACCTGTATCTTTGCCTTCTTCTTGAAGAACTTAAAATTGTGAGACTAGACTATTATACAAATACGCCACAGATGAGAATTTTTTTAAAAGCGTATCACATACAAGTTAATAATATTGAATGAATGAGACTACTGAAGCTGGTGCAGTGGAAAGGACTTTCAGCCTGCATTTCCAAAATGCACTAGTGAGCTGGTTGTCACCAATTTTAGTGTTCAGTCTGACGTGCTGTAAGGGATCAAATTGCCCTGTGTTGAGTACCTGCCTCCCAACCTTAGTTCTCTTTAAAAAAAACCCCTCATGTTAGATACCTCTCTTAGAGCAACACCCCAAACCCTCCTGATTGTCAGTCACTGGTGTTTCCAGTCGCAACAAAACTGAATCAGTTTCTAAGTTAGTCTCTATAATATGATTACAATAGTATAACACACATATGCACTCCAGCAGATTTAACACCACTTTGAACAACACATTTCATCAATGACCTCACCTTTACATCTTCAAGATACTAACTGCATATGGATTATAACACAAATTACATAAAACCAGTTAACCAAATAAATCTACACAAGAAAATTTGTTTTCTACCACACAGGAATGAAAGTAAGAGTACTTTTATATTTGTACAATAACTCTGATTACCATAACTGAGCAAGTGGCATCTTAACTACGCAGACAAAAGCAGCAGCAACAGAACTAATTCCATGAAGGGGAAAAAAAAAAGGTTCTCCAAAGACCCCAAAGGATTAAAATGCCTGACCTGCAAGCTCTCCCCATGTCAACTGTTTTTTTTGCTGTGCTCTCCTTAACCACTTAAAAAATGAATGCTAATGTTACCCCATTGCCTGTAATGAAACCTCCACTGGCATTCCAGTCTCGCAACACGAACGCTCTCCTGGAGGAATACAAGGAGGAGGAATACGTGTTACACAGCTGCTTGTCCTAGAAAAATGGGCAGAAATAGCACTGCTGATGCATCATCATCTTGGCATCACCTGTGCTTCAAGAAAGCTAGGAAAATGAAGTGTCAACTTCTGCTTTCAAGAAGCATTAACGTGGCTTTCATCTAATAACCAACAGCTTCAGATCTTCCAGTCAAATTAGTTTAAGCTGCAAATACTCCCACTTCAACTGCTTTTCCACAAATGAGTTAAAAATACAGCTTTTACTTAATGGTGGCAAGCATTAATTCAACTGTATCTAAGCAGAAGGCCTTACAAGTCAAAACTAGTTCACATATAAATTGAAATGATGAAATAGTTTATGTATACCATAAGCTATATAATCTTGCTCACTGAGTTACTTCTGCAAAGTGTACCTATTCTTAAAGCTATCAGGATAGGCTGGAGTAGAGGAAGAAAATGAACCATTCAGACAGAAGTCTGTTTTCTGGCAAGGATAAAAGGGCACATGCGTATGACTGCACCTGGCTTTTATTAGCAGAGAAAACACTCTTATATTAGTCATCCCAGCAGCAAATACAGTATTTCTCCCTCACATTTTACTTCTCTCTCACTTTGTCACGGTTTGTCAACTTTTTTTTCTGGAAAGTATAGCAAAAGACAATCTTGCCTCAGGTTCTCCTTCCTTTCGAGACTGAAATCCATCAAGTCTTAGTACAAAGATGATTATCTAATTTGATACAACAAGGTTTTCTGAACTTCCAAATCCCAAAAAACTTATTGCTAAAATGCTTATAAAAACAGACAAAATTGTGTGTTGAAACCCTGAAAACCAGCGGTTTTTTCATTTTTTTTTAGATTCTGAATTTGCAAGCAACAACCCATAACCAGGAGCTATGATGACCACTGGCCATATATTTACAGCTGTATCACAGACTATAGTAGTATTTTAGGCAAACCAGTTTCTGAAAAAATCCTATGTTGATATATCCTCTTTACGGAAAAATAAAGTCCATTTTTATAAATGGAAATGAAGTTAAGGCAGAGCGGTTGCATATTAAAGCTTCTAATAGTTGAAAATGCAACGAATCATGAGCAAACTCTTAGCACAGCTTACAGTCCTTTATCACTAGCCTGCAGCTTAAAACTAGAACATTAACAAATCTACATAGTGCCTGGAGAAAGATCAGAGCTAGGTAAATGTAGGTCAACTAAGCCCATGAGTCAGTGCAACTCTGCCTGCCTACCATTTAAGCAATCAAAGGCTCAAAAATATAGTGCATGACTACTTTCCCTCCCCCCCCCACCACCCCCTCTTTTCCCCCCCAATTCAGGGTTTATTGGATGTTATTTCAGAATTCTTACAGCTGAAGGAAGTTAGGCATTTTCCACACATTTTACATGAATTAATCTGAGGGGAATTTATTCCATTATGGAAAAAAAAAAAACAAACCAACAATCGTTCTCAAAAGCTCATTTTCTGATCAGATGAAAAACCAGATCACTGGCTAGTATGAAAACACAAGTGAAATTTCAGTGGCTGCCATAGAGTTACTGGAAGGGCAGGTTTAATGGACAAATGGCCCCTACAGCATCACACTATCATGGGGGCACAATGTGGATCAGAACAGTTTACCCTGAAGATTGTAATTCAAATATTCACAAAAGCAGAGCAGGCTGTGCTCTTTCATTATTATTAGTTTTCATCAATTACATACTTCAAATAAGAGCAACAAACCAAACAATAACCATACAAAAAACTGCCAAAACACGAGCCAATTTCTTGCACCCAAACAAATTCTCTTTATGTACTCCCTGCATTCTATTACCAAAAATGAGGTGCTTGTTGGCATTCTTCCACTTCAAACAAACAGCAGCCGCCACAAAGTGCAACCAGCCCAAGGAAGCTGTCTATAAAGTG
>WAAD01040974.1:342634-354802 GCA_013389945.1 Fregata magnificens | reverse complement strand
GGGGGGGTGGGGAAGGGAGTGGAAGAATAAAAAAAACCAACCCATCATCTTACACAGACACCACTGCATTTATGAGTGCGGTGTACCCTCCCCAACCATGAAAAATCTCTTTATCTTCTGGTCTCCAAATCAGGACTGCCCCAGCAAAAAACCTCTGCTGTTTCATATTTAAAGCTTTTCCCAACTGATATTTTTCTTCTGTTCCACAAACAACAACAACAAAAAGCAGTCCCAAAACCAGCCACAATTTTATTTTGTAAATAATAATAGTATAAAGAGGGCAATGCAGCTGTATCACTTATATGTGATCATAAAGCAACAGCCCAGTGACAAGAGGATTACATCTACATTTTATGCACCTTTTAATTTGCATCCTATGAGAGAGCATCAGGTATTCTTGCTTTGCTCCTTTACAAACAGAAGAAAATACCTTCCTTGGACCTTCCACTGGAACCCAAGTTAAGAACATACATTCACGTGTTATACAAACAAGAGCTGCAGTGAAGAGCAGTCATTTGGGGACTACAGCAGGAATACCTGGAAAGCGCATTCCAGACAGCAAGCAAGAGGGAAGACAACAACTGAATTGTCAGAGCTGACTACCTCAGACCTTAGCTCTTTGGAGAGCAAAAGATGGAATTTCTGACACCTTTACACCAGCAGCTCCACCATTACAAGCCCACAGAACATCTGCCAGTGATCCAGAGAAGTAATATTTTCCAACTTATTTTCTTGCGATGTTAAATCAAAATAAAAGCCAAACAAAAATACTTTCCTATTCAATTCTCCAAGCAGGCAGTCCTTGCAAATATCAAAAGAAGAATAAATACCTCCAAAATGGGTAGATAGGTCCTTCCTCAGTTTTGAACTCAAGAACAGTGGTCAGTAAAACACCTATTGCTAAGCCTCTATCTTCACACGCTCAAAGAGTTTGAAAACACCAGCTTCAAGCTGGTTGCTCCTAACTGAGCGAACACGTTTCGTTCAAGCTCTGCAAGCTCTGCTGGCACTGAACTAGTTACTGAGTCTAATGTGCAAATTGTGCACTCTTCCTACAATAAAGAACAAAAATAATTAAATCCTGAATTATTCTGATTTACTATAGCATGGTAAGCACTGAGGAGAGAGAAGTTGGAACATAAAGTTACTCAAGAACACAGCCAGTTTAACTACTATTTTATTACAGGTGAGGCAGGCAAAACAATCTCTTACTAATTTTACTTCCCAGCAGAAAAACCTTGGTATTAGCCATTTTTTTTCTCTGACAGACTAAAATCATTAGGGCTGAAACCTTTTGTGCCAGATTCCTACAGCAGAACAAACTTCTAAGAACAGGGTAGTAAAATCAGGTTTGCATCTGAAGAACACTGCCTTGGCCACATTAAATAGCAAATTGTCTTTGAAAACCTCACAGCAGTCCACCCAAATTCCAGACATGCTATATAAATCAGCATTCTTCTGAGGTTTACAAAATCTTTATTTAGCAGGTATTTTAGCAACTAAGATTTTGAAGGATTGTTTTCAATGAGCTTCTCTCAATTCCTCCAGGTGGAAGAACAGCACATGCACTATCTTTTCTACCATCCGCATAGTTCGTAGTATCGAGAAGCCAGTACATTCCTACCCGGGCAAGGCAGGATGCTCTGGGCTGCCAGAACAAAGACAGGTTTTCCCTCTAATGGCTTCCAGCTAGCAAGCTTCAGAGGTGCTTGGCAGTGCCCGGCAGAGGAAAGCCTTTCTTCTTCTGTGCTTACTATACCTGCACTTACCTCATAGGCAACTTTTATCCTTCAAATCCATGATTTAAAAAAGTAAAACTAATACATCTAGAATTGGACGAGGTTATTAAAAAGAAAAAAAAGAGATAGAGCTCTGGGAAGAAAAAGTGCAACAAGACCCTGCCTTTTAAGAAATTAAACAAATTTGAATACAAACACATTTTTAAGTAGTTCAAGAATGAGATTACAATTGGCTTGATGAGGCCAAAGATGAGGAACAAGAGTTAGATGAAGAGATGACACAGGATCTGAAGTTACTGGTAGAGATAGCACAGGAAAAAAAAAAACAAATGGAAAGAACTGGTGTGTGCCTGCCAGACCACTCTCCTCTCCAAAAGCTGAATTATCACCCAAAATTCTGGAGTCGCAGAGTCCTTCTACTGTTGTCAGAAGTCTCTTTAATTCAGTTACAGCAGTATATATCTCAGCTCCTTTAACAACAATCCCTCTCTTGTGAATTGCTCCATGCATTTGAATAGCAGACACCCCTTCCATGTACATAAAGGTGCTAACCTTGCAGATACTGCATGTGAGATTCAGGACGGCACCCTATTATTTGAGATAAGGAAATTACACTAAAAATTATGCTTCTAAAATCAAGTAATCAAAAGCAAAGCTGCACAAAAATCAAGACTGCTTGTATCTTCATTTGATTCCTACTAGTTTGTGCACATTCGATATTTTCTTTGCTTATTTCCACTACTCACATCTTCACAGAGGACTAATACCTCACAGAATCAATACAGACCCATCCCAGGGGACAATTCCACCCTGGGCAGTAAGGAGACCGCTGTTCTAGGTGGTCAAGCAAGCTGAAAAATACACTGGAAGATAAAGAAAAGTAGGAAAAGAATGGATAGCCTCTGAATAACTGTAGGTAAATGTTGTGGAAAACTGGAATCTGTCCCTAACAGCACCACAGCTAGACAAGTCACCCACACAATGCTTTTCACAAGCAATTACTCAGGGCAGGATTTAAGATGGCTAAGATTACGTGAGGTAAAAATCAGCTACGTGGACTCCATCCTGACAAGGAATGCAGATCAGCACCTTCAGAAGGCAGCTGAGCCCACCTAACCAGGGCTGATATGCCTCTTCTGAAGGCCTAACTTCGCATCTCAACCCTAAATTTTGGAAGTGCTGAATGCTTAGAACTAAAGCTGAGTGAGATTTAACCTAGAAAGTTTAGTATTAATCTAAATGTGGTGCAAAGTCCTATCAAAACCACAAATTAAAAAAAGACAGTGCAAAAGCTAATGATACCCAGAGCTTGTACAGGAGTAACCAGCCTGGCTAGGCACCACACACTTAACAGTGACAGGAAGAGAAAACACTGGCTGATCATTAAAACCAAGCATCACCTGCTCCATTCACCAAGGCCACACAGTTTTTACTCGCCGTTTCCTCTTGCTGGATTCACAATCCCACCTCTTCTCCTGTGCCAGTTGTGGCACACACTGAACTCTTCAGCGAGACGATTATACTCAAACTGAGAGAAAATTATCCAGAAGATTTTTTTTTTTTCCCCCACTGGGGGAAGGAGGGTTAAGAGAAGGTGAAGAACCAGCATAAAGCAAAAGATGCAAGTGGCCAGGAGCAAGAATGAGACTTTCCCCTTTGCAAGTTGTGACCTGCCAAAAATGGGTTATAATCTCGGAGAGAAACAGCCAAAAATAAACCAGAGAACTTGTGAAAAACGCAATGATTGGTAAATGGCTCAAGGGGATCACAGAAACGAAACACAACTACTGCCACATAACAAAGTCTCCTACATTTTACGCTCTGTAACTGCTGAAGTTTCAGAGTAATTCTACAGAGGTTCTCACTCTATTTTCTCTCTGCAGGAACTCAAGCCCCTTCTACTACTTCACCACGTGACACACATGTATGCTGTATGTCCCCCAGCAGACAGAAACTGAGGACACCATCTATTGTTTTGATTCTCGGTATATACGCAGCCGTCCATCTCCTCTACCAGCCTGACACAGGATAAAGTGGCAGGTGGAAACCCGAGAGGATCTGGCACTGCCCATGACAGCAGTTTTGCATTTTGAAGTGGTATGCAAGTTAAAATGAAAATTGGGACACCACACACATGCCACCTCCTCCTGAGATAGTTTTAGAGCTTAAGTATGTGCAACACAATTTTATGTAGATGCAAAATAGCTGTTAAAATGAATGCACAAATTAATACACCTCTGCAACTAAAACACAGATAGTAAGCATATTAAACACACATATTTTTAAATGGCAGCATTAAAAACTGGGTATGAATATGGCAGTAGGTTTACTGTATGATAACAACGCTGTCAATTTTAAGACTTTTTTTTTAGGTAGCTCATTTCAAAAGAATAACACTGACAGTGGTGCTACTTCATGTCTTTCCTTATATAAGATCTTCTGTTAGCATTCAGATTTCTTTTGCACATATGAATGAACAGAATGCAAAACAGAGCACTCAAGATATTTCCCAACACATTTACAATATTGAAGATACTGAAATTCTCTTGCTTTCTGAGGCGGAAAAAGGGACTAAACCAGAGTATACTCTGACACACTATTACTGATAAAGCCCACAACGCTCTGAGATCAGCGTACACAACCAATAGTCATGTACCCCCGATAGCTGACGTACCCCCTCCATCTGGGCAGGAGCTGGAGCCACCACTTCCTTGGCCTGCACATCCAGCCACCTACAAACGGGAATATCGATACACAGCAGGGGAGACAAACACAACGCAGCACTGCCTCTTCAGCTTACTCACTGCAAGGACAGAGGCAGAAGCAGCTGCTGTCTGCAGCACCCCTGCTCACACCTCTCACCTCCACCAGCACGCCTGCAACTCCAGCACCTTCTAGCCTCACCTTCATCCACCTATAGTACAAAGGAGCCAGAGCATTTTAGGGGACCCCAAGCAAATACTAGCAAATTGCCATCTAATCTGCAATGTTGACAATGTTGAGCAACAACGATGAAACCACACCCTCGTACCTCAGCCTGCGTATTGTGAATTTATAATACTTTCTACTTTCAAATGACACCAATTTAGGCAGCTTTTGAAATAACATGCTTCTCACGTGGCTGCACGTTGCCTCCTTTGGTCCCAAATCCAATTTAAAAAATCTTGCAAATCATAAAAACATTCAGTAAACACAATCAGTCACTCATACTATTGCTCAAAATGGCTGTTTTGCAAATAAGATAGAAAATGCAAACTGAACTAAGTTTCAAATTAGTGATATCTGCCATTATCAAATATGGCAACCTCCGGCTACTCAGTAAACACACTGCATGTGTTGGACACTCATACTTGGAGCTGACCTTCAAAAATAATATAATAAGCAGTCGTTCACTAATTGCAAGCAATTTTTTTTTAAAAAGCTGTCATAAAATAAGTAAATTTGAAGCACAAAGTCTTATACAAAATTTGGTATGCAAACCAAATGGCTATAAAATACCTTAGCTCCTAGCTAAGCCCTAAGATTTTTGGCTAGAAAAAACTGTGAAGAATTCAGGCTAACTATAAAACCATACTACCATGAAAATATTTTACATGCATATGATATGTAGCTCAGCATACAATCCAGCCCACTGCAACTTCTGATCACGGTACCCACCATTACTAACAGCAGCACAAAGCAAAGGAAAAAAATGTGCACAACTGCCCTAACGCATCATTCCAGCGGTGAACACTGATGAGAACTCAGGGAAATCTCTATTTTAAGGATGCAATTATACCAAAGCAGAAAACCATAATGGCCTTTATGTGACAATCATTAGTATTAAGTGTAATACATGTCCATTGCATTTATCCTCCCCAATTAAGGAAACTCTGAGTGGCAACATCTGAAACACCACATGCCAGCATCTGGTATTTACAGTCATTTTGACTCACAGCAACAAGAATGACCACCACAATTCAGCGTTGTGTCTGAACAAAGGTAAAGTTCAAAAGACTGAGAATGCAAACCTGTTGACATGAGCAAACTGAACAGCTTTATTTCTTCTCCTCTGAAAGCCGACTACTCCTCTTTCACACTTTTATGATTCTGCTGCACTTACATTTTCTGTTGCTTGCAATGCCAGGATGATAATTTTATCTATCTCATTCTTGCTTGCTAAGAAAGCATATTAACAGCATGAACCCTTTTTTTGTTGTCTTAAGTTCACTATTAGTGATTTGTGGAAGCTTAAACTTCTTGTTAAGGGGCAATAGCCTATGGTCACAGCCTTTAGGTGAGGAGAAGAAAACTACTATTGGGAATTGCCTAAATAAGTTATCTTTGACTTTTTTCCAACTTTGTATCAATTAAGTACAGTGCTCCACAGAAATTTTCAAACAGTGGCAGCTTTGGTTTTGTATCCCAAAGGCAGCAGAGGAACAGAAAGTGAGGTTTTCCATGCTTTAAGGACATTACAGTACTATTTCTTACTTTCTTTGGTAACAGCTAGCTATTATTAGAGACCATATGATTTAAGGGATAGACTGAAGTAGACTGGAACTCAAGAGAACTTCATTCTTCTTGCAACTCAGCTGTAACTTGTGCTGACAATGACTCTTTTTCTCTGTGCTTTATTTCCCTCTCCTTTTATCATACCTACTCATATTTAAAATGACAAGACCATCCCATATTATGTACCGGTATAGCATCATTTTTAACCAAATACCCTCCTAAGTAGCATGGTCCAAAACCATTATTTGAATACGATTCATCTAATTGCCTGTTGCTACCACTAAAGTAAGCAACTGAACTTTCCCTATTTTCCTCTCCATCCATCCTAATGCTTGCAGCAAGAATCAAAGTGATTATCAGTATCTTGCCTCTATCTCCCCTTTTTTCCTGTCAGAGTCATTTCTTTAACTCCCACCTTGTAAAGAAGGCTAGCTTTGAATTAATTTCTCTCTTTAAAACTTACACTCAGCCTGTTCAAACAAGACCCATGTACAACAGCAGCTCTCCTCCACCAGACAACCAGGAGCCTGTGGTTTGATACCACGTACAGCATTTGAAGTCTTGATACGTTCACACAATGAAAGTCAGCACATCTAAAGTCACTCTTGTCATCACATATCTGGTAATCCCACCTGCGTTCTATGTATATTTTTGCAACACAGGCTAAAGAGCAAATTATATACATGTTCCCACCAAGATAGGTATGTGTGTATGGCAAAGCTGTTAAGTACTCATGAAAACAAGAACATTAACTTGACACTACAAGAATCACTATTGGTAACATGTTGCTATACTACCTACAAAGGAATCCCACTCCAACAAGACAAAACATTTTCACGACAAAAGTCTTCACTTCTTTGCACGAATGATATACAACTTCTGTATTTTAAGTTACACTGGTAAATCCATTGCCAGCCTGCAACACTCATGGGGAAAAAGGAGGCAGGAAACCTGTGAATCACTACAGCAAGCTCTAAATGTTGTATGAAAAAACATGCCTGCTGCACTGAGGGAATACAGCACTGCTATTTCTGCTAGTATGTTCCGTTTGGTTCAAACAAAATGGAGAGAGAGAAGTCTTTCATACACAGAATTCTTTGAAGAAAACCTACTTTCTTCTACGTTTTTTTTAAACGCATCTTTTCACACAACCTTTAGAGATATGTTCTTTTTTACAGTTTCTTACAGGTAGGGCATTTTTTCTCTTCCACCTCAAAGCTGAACCCCAATCGGGGGGTTTACTTTTTTAACAAAGTAAAAAAGTTACAGAACCCTTAAGTGATTTTCCAGTTTGTGTTAACATTACATTCAATGGAAGCTGATCCATATCCCTTTCTTTCCTACTATAATTTCAATGCAAATAACATACAATGCTTCTTTTAGAACTTCCATACATGATATGAATTCACATAAAATACTATAAGCAGCAAAATTCCCAAAAGCACTCTTGCACATTTCTTTCAGTTTGTATGGCACTAATGTTTGTGACAATCATAGGATCTCAACAAGGCCTTTCTTAATTTTATGTTAAACACATGCTTTTCCATAAGGTGTATGAGTTAAATAAGCCTTATACAAACACTTTGTTAGGGCTACTGTGATTTAAGCTACCTCCTGCCTAACTACAGGTGAAGAAAAACAGACCTTGTAGCACGCACCGAAGGTCAATAAATCTTACGCTGTCAAACAAGGAGAAAAAGTTCTTATATGTATTTAAAATATCAAGAACATCTACAATTAAATTAGGTATTAGAGAGTCAAATACAAATGAAAAAGACTAATGTACTTCAAAGTTTCGCTCTACTAGAGTGTTAATGAATATATTAATATGAGCGCTAATCTAACAAAATCCTTTACAGTGTTTTAAAAATAATCAACACGGCACCATTATTGGGAATACTTTAAACATGTAGCCTTAAACGCATACGTTACCATTTCATAAAACAGAAATAGGGTTTAGAATCCCAATTTTAATCAGACTACTCCATTATGGAGTGTTCATGTGTGTATGCGTGTGTCTATATATATATAGACACACACACTTTTTTCCACCATGAAGCATAACCCTTTGTTCCATAATCTCCAGTTGTATGTTTAATGATCACACATAAAACACTTCCATCAAAAAGAAAAACCGCAGCTCTAGCATGTTTAATTCTTTGGAAATGAACATCTACATTGCTGAAATGGCATTAGAGTGACAAATGACTATAATCCAATGGCCCAAGGCCAGCAACTTCTATTACAACAGATTTGGCTGTTTTGTACGACACAGCATGTTGCATGTATATCACTAAACAGAAATCAGACTGCTTAGTTTACCTATAAACAAAACCCCACTTAACTTTGCAAGTATTTTAACACCTACATGAATGGAAAAAGCAGTGTGTCTAAGCAATTGCCTACAGAAACTGGATTTCTTAATAGGTAAATGGCTGGATCCATTCTAAAAAGTCTCCGAATCACTGCTATAGTCTAGAATGCACAGAATAAATAGCAGTGATTCACAAAAACTGTGGGGTTTATTCCATTGTTTGCATGCTGCCATATAGTTCCAAATTTAAGTTCTACGTCAGTTTTCCCAGACTTCCTTTTTCTAAGTTACCCAGCCCACATTCACCCACTGTACTCTGCGTGGATTCATCATTCACATTTTAGAAAGACAAATGATACTGTCTGGCTACCTAAACTCACAGCTTCAGCTGCAGCCTGAATTCCCGAGGCCACGGATGCCTAGAACAACTACTCACTCCATTGGCAAAAGGACCAACCCAGCCTCTTCTGAGCAATGAAAGCAGGACTCAAAATGAAAAGGGGCGGGGGGAGAGACAAATCCAGCTTCTTCACCCCTTTACAACACAGAACAGCAACTGAGTAGGACAGGGGAGAAGCAGCAGCTACAGCAAGATGATGCACTCAAACACCTCTCTCCAAATCCACCCACTGGCAGCCCTTGCCCAGAGCCACCTCTCACTTTGTGTTCAGGGCGCCCGCCATAGTTTTCAGCGTATTTCAGGAACCTGACAGACAGAATCCACATTGCCCTCTCTCCAAACACTTCTGCCTATAAGGACATTGTACCATCAGACACATCTGCATGGATGCAAGCAAGCTAGCACAAGAAACTCATCCAGCAGCATAACAACCATTTTTTAAAGATTATTTTTGAGACAGATCAATTTCCTAATCAAGGTCACCCACAAACGTCAGGCAATACACTGCAAAGACAGCACAGAACAAATGCCTACAGACTGCTGCTTTTTTTTTTTTTCCTTCCAGAAACAGCACTGGCTTAAGCGAACACCAAACTACACCCTGCCAGGGAGCAACACTCCAAGCCAGCCATAAAAGAGGTAGTTTGCAGTGCAGTATTTCAGGGAGTCGGATTGCATGCCATGTTCTGAGTTCCAGTTATTCTGGTTGCCAGGCCAGACACAGGCTTGGGTGAGGATGAGCAGCTTATGAGCTTGTTCAGCTTTTTCTGAACTCAAACTCTACTGGTTGTTACTTCAGCTGGCTTTTGGGGCAATACGGTACATTTAAAATGGCACTGAGTTAATTTGACACCATAGTAATGGTGAAAGAACAAAACAAGCATAAATGATTCATTCTGCTATGGTATCCTTTCTTTTGCTTAACTTGTTTTCACAAGATTTATAAATGATGCGTTTGTATTAATTCTTTCTATGAAAAACAATACTAAAAGTGGCTAAAACAACTGTTTATACAGTTCCTACAGAGTACTACTCTTTCCAAACAGGGAAATAGTTTTTAAAATCTCTTTCTGTTTTTTTTAAAGAAGATTTTTAGATGACCTTGACGACAAATGATTTCAACCATATCCAGTGCTAAATCAGCTCAACAACTGTAGTGTCATACAAAACCTGTAGTGATACAACAGGTTTGCTTCTAGCTCACCTTAATAAAAAAAAAAAAACTTACAGATTTTGAATATACTCAGAACACGCCCAGAAAACTGACAGCAACACTTCACTATCTCATTAAATTATTATGAAATAAGGACATGTAATACAGAGGTACAAACAACCAGCAATATCTAAACTGTGTTACCATATACTCATGTGCTTGCTGACTAGCTGGCCATCCAAAATCAATGCCCCTTTGAAAATATACAATATGGTCATGTTTCATTTGTTAGAATGCGCAAACTCACTGATGAAATATTTCTGCCCGCTATTACATGAATCCATTAATTGGCAGAAATCTGACTACGCGTTTTAGCTATTAGAAGAGCATGATTTTCCTAAGACTTTTTTTCCCCGTGTGACAAAGATATGGCTCAATTACAGCACACTCAAATTACAGTCACACAGAAAAACTAAGCACTTGCCTAGGACTTTGCATTATGACATAAACATAACGACTAAATAATGTTATTTAATCTTGTCCTCAGAACAGACAATTTTTATCAAAACTCGCTAATTTTCCTACTGATCTGCAACACTACCATCCTAAAATAAAAAGGAAACACCTACATGTAAAACTGCATCCCTGAACTTATTTTCAGGTTCTCCATCCAAAAAAGTCCAAAATATTGTTACCTTACTTCAGCATTATACCACTGCATTGCTCTAGAATATGTACTCATATAAATCCCAGGCAGCATTTAAATAAAATGTTTACATTAGGGAAAAAAAATCCCAAACACAAAAATAGGCTGTGTTTAATGACATGAACAAAGCATTAACTGAAAGATACCTTACAGATTTGCTTCCGAATTATACATAAGTTTAAACAGCAATCCTCACGAGACCTAAATATCTACCTTGACCTATAGAGGGGGTTGATTTAAAATGGTCTATGTACAAGTTACTACTAATGATGAATTTACAGTCTAGGTTTAATTACAGCTATGCAGTGCTTCACCATAAACTAAATCATCAGCTGAACTCTTTTTTTTGTTTCAAGGTACACCAACTTAATTAAGTACAGACACAAAAACGTCCTTAACTCTTCTAGATCAAGAAAAAAGCTGCGATGTAAAACCCAGTCTTATCAAACTGACCACATGCACTGCTGTCTAGTACTGAGGGGAGGGGAAAGCAGCAAGTAAAACAGCTTCCAAGTTGGACACTGAATCCTTTTGATATATGTGCCATTCAATCATTAGGGCAGTAAAAAAAATGTGCAATACTAAGTGAGTTTCCTCCATTTTGAAAGAAAAGTTGAAGGATACAAAATTTTAAAACAATTTTAAATTTTAAACAAACTCCAGAAACTGAAACTGCCCTCGGAACACCCACTTTAACAAAATCACGTCCCTCTTTCTCTCAAACATAAAGAAATCAAGCTAGACAAGAAATGCCATGATAGTTTTCACCGATTACAAACTTTTCTTTATGGAAAAATCATTGTCAGGGCCACTACTGCACAATTTCATTACACGTGTACCTTAGCTGCCCTTCAGGGAAAAAAAAAAAAAAAACCCACAGAATTCAGAATAAAGCATCACTTTGTTTAAAACACTTAAGTTTTACGAATTATATTTTCCGCCACAAAACACATGGTTTCTTAACAAAATTATCTTTTAACACGATCAAAGCTTTCTACAGGTTATTATTTGCTAAAAACAAAGTTGTATGAAGTCTTGCAAATAAACACCTCAGTACACCACACACATCGCCTGACATTTTTGCTCTAAAGCTTTTTGGGAGAAAAACCTTACAGGAAAGATATAGTGAAGTTAACTCATTCAATCATTTGCTCTAAGCATACACTAGATTAGACCAGGAAACGAGCTCTTAACTTCCAGTGAAAAACTAACACGATTGCAGGGGTTTTTTTAAGCCGCGCACAAATCTTGCGGCTGGTTTAGTTAGTGGGAGACAGGGAAACTGCACACGCATCCCCACGCGTAGTAATCTTGCAACAGTCAGCCCTTTGCACCCCAATGCATTCAGGTTTATTGAGTGTT
>WAAD01040974.1:320445-342120 GCA_013389945.1 Fregata magnificens | reverse complement strand
GGGGCCGCCTGCCTGAGGGGGGAGCCGGGCAGCCCGAGGCGGGAAGGAGGGCGAGGCTGCCACGGAACTTCGCCTGCAGCCCCTAGGCATCGTCGGGGGCGGGGGAGCCGCTGTGAGGCGGGTGGCCATGAGGCCGCCGTGAGGCGGGTGGCCATGAGGCCGCCGTGAGGCGGGCCCAGGCTGAGGCGAGCCTGCCGCCTCCGGTGTCAGTGGCGGGAGCTTGGTCCCACACTGCTGGAGCTGCAGCCGTGCAGCCGTTAGCCCAGGCAAGGCAGCGCAGCTGGCCCTGTGCTACCGGCGTAAGGCAGTGCCGTGCAGGAGAAACTCGGCTGAAAAAAAGCAAGCAGCCAGGCTGCCCCCGAGGAATTAATCATGGGTTCACCTCAGAAGTCTGTAAAAGGCCGTGTGCCGAGGGTTACTCCAGCAGGGGAGAGGTAGGCTGCATGCCTATGTGCTGGCAGAGCGAGGCTGTCCCACATCTGTCCCAAACAACGACAGTGGGAATGGGTTCAGCGTTTGTATCTGGGAAAAAAAAATAATTGACTAAGACAACCTCATGATTTCAGGAGGGCTGAGTCATGACTGAATACTGAAACCCCCAGGCAAAAATCCATTACATTAATCACTAATCTACTCCATATTTTTTTCCTTAAACAGCCTACCAAATCCTGCAAAAGTCTCCTTAAGTTGGGAAGTGAGTGTTAGAGAAAGCTTAACATTACTCTGAAAGTTGAAGAGAAGGAAAGGAAATAAAGAACTTTGCATCTTTGGCTGTTCAGAGGGGGGATTCACTGGAAATGGAAAGAAGATTCATCCACCTCTCTACGATAAGGACATTTCCCTCTCGTTTTATGAAGTGCGACGCTTAACATGTGCTCGTGACCATAATGGGAAGGAATGACAGTAAATGATTTTCTATATTGGCTTCTGTCCTTTTAGTTGACACACCCTGCTGCCGCTCCCTTCCTTCTGTTTCTAGCAAGTGTTGCTCTTCTGTCCTAAGGCAGAGAACAACCAGTGAAAATGGCTGTTTAATATTAAAAGAGAGAAACAAAAAGGAGACAAATGCGTATAGGCTTTTTGCATACAGCATTTCAAACATCTGAAACCCCCTCTCCCCTCGGGAGTCTAATTTACAAGGTAAATAATGGAGTGAAAACCCTTATGTAGCTCACCTGGTTGAAGGCAAAATTCCCTTCTGCCCACAATACTGCCTAAGTAAATGGACTGTTTTTGCTGGAAAGGCTGCCCCTTCAAATGGCTGAAAATACAAATGAGCACAGTGCCTCCCGCCTGAAAACCGGTTAATTCAAATACCAGTGCTGTTTAAAGCCGTAGCTGATGGTGAAAACTGATGTGGGCAGAGAGGATGTCACTGTCTCACAGTTCAGCAACGTTTAAAACGCCTTCAATTTTATCCTGTCTTAACACAGTTTCATTGTAAAGTCTGTTAACATTTTACCACCGTATTTTGTAATAATGTAAGTTTTGTAAGTTTTATTGCAAAGCATGCTTTGAAGAAACTTACCTGCTGGAAAGTTTCCACCTCAGTTCTGTTTTATCATTCATTTTTGCCATTTTTAGTGGTCTGTTATTTCATTACTGCATGCTGCATCACACAAATCAGTTTTATTTTCTTCTATCCTTTATGCCAGTGGCCATGAATTATAGTTCCCAAACAACATGTTGCTTTTCCGACTGTAAAAAAGTGGTGCTGTATTTTTCCTTCTGTGTATCCATGTTCTTAAGATTCTCGGCATAATGTTCCTAATAACATGGTACTGACTTAATTGTTTTGTGAATTGATCAACAACAAATGAGGTCCACGGCTATGGAAATAAGAAAGGATTGTCTGACATTAGCTACTGAGCCGAATTAACTACTCCCAAGTTAGCTGCCTCCCAGTCACTACTGTAATTGCTCTTATCCTACTGTAAATGCAAAGTGCTTGGGAATGGCTCACCCTTCCATACCGTACTCCTCATGATTTCACTAGATCATAAGACCTGTGGTCATGACAGTGCCCAGGAGGTGAAGGATTTATACATACGACTTTTCTGAAGCAACCAGTGGGACCAACACATCCATTCTTTCAGGGGCAGAAGGGAATATCTTCCTGTAGTGTTGCAAGAACTGGTTGATCACTGCGGGAGGTTTACTGCTGTCCATGGAAAGCTTCCTCCTAGTGCTAGAGCTTTAGGAGCTCTGAAGACTTTTTCTTCAGAGGTGCAGAACTTTCATCCCAATAGTTTCTAGGTACACTAAGGACTTTGCTACTTCTCCAGTCATTATGGTAATGAGATTCAACTGGGAAGAAAAAAACAGTCAGCACTATCCTGTGTTTTGCGGGGACCAAGATGCAGAAAGCTAAGGTGGCTGCTGTGTAGAGAAAACCCACAAACATTATTTAAAGCACCAGGAGTCTAAGGGACCATGCCGGTACCAGCCTTGTGCCCATAATGGCACAAAAAGAGTGTTGGGGAGGAAGCTCTTTTCACTCCACCCGCACCGTTGCCTACTGTAGAGTATTTACAAGCAGCAGTCATCTTCCCTGGTTGGATCTCAGCGAGGGGCTTCTGCTCGTGGCTCCTTGTGTTTTAAGTTTTCAATAGAAAACCAGCCTTCTGTAGGTCAGTCCACAGAGGTGTCATCGGCACAGTCTATGAAATCAGCTGCGACAGTGCTCCTCCAGCGTACGGTCCACAGAGATGCCATGAACTTTGCCAGAGGTAAATCGAGCTGTTTTCACAGCGCTCATGGGGGCACGCAAGCTGTTATATGATGTGGTGCCTATGAAGAAGGAACAGAAGTCACTGCTGAAGGAGGTCCCTTTTGCTGCTCATGGTTATAATAAAACATTTTTAGAACCCCGATCAAGTGCTGCTTCTTTGTAGAACTTGCTTAGGTCCTTCTTGTTGAACCTCTTTTTCAGACAGCTGCTTGTGCTGGAGAGTCACTCCTGAGGTTTTCCCAGAGCCTCATTCTTCAGAGTACCCTGGGTACTGAAACAGGCTTGCAGAATAAGTTGTGAGCTCTCTGTGTCTGCCTAACTTGCACAGGCCAGCAGCAGGCATCCTGCTGTTTACAAAGGGACGTTGAGACAGCAGCAGCACAGGAATGGCTATGCAGGTAGAAGCAACGAGCAGGGCAGCACAGGACACCAACAGGAGGTGTTTCATTCCAAAAGTGCATTAATGCAAACCTGACTTCAAACTCCGTATTCCTAAAGTTGCTGAAAATTTGTAACAAATACATTTCATTTGTCAGCATAAGGAACTTAAGCACGGACTAGTTCAAGTTAACCTGAAACAAATTTGAAGTCTGGACAAGCCTTTAGTAGATCATGTGGATGCTTGACTCAGTATGTTCTGTGTTTCAGTTATCTGCGCAGACCTTTTGGCTGAATCGTTTGTGCCTTATTCATCCTTATCTTAAATACAAGCCTTCTCTCTTCTCATGCAATCGTCTATTTTAGGGCTGCAATCTCAAAAGAACCTGCAAGTCTCTATCTCACCTTCCTTTCATGTTCTGTCACCAAACCCATCGTGATAAAAACAAAGGTACATTTTTTCCCAAAGCTATTCTGAGTTCCAGAAAGAGCCTATGCGATGCTAAAAAATGCGTGTGGTATCAACAAACCCGCTGCTGGGCTGTGTGTCTCTCACCTACTAGTGGAGTTTGCAGAAGAGAGAAGGAAACTGTAAGTAGCTGGAGCTTGTCTGTGCTCTGACTCGCACAGGGCAGTGACAGAACATCTCCATCTGGATGGGGATGCATCTGCCCCGACCTGGTCTGTCAGACAAGTCAAAGCTGTAAGTTCATGAAGGGATAATTAGCTTCTCACTCATTATTACATTAATGGGAAGAGAACTGAACTATGGCAAGAAACTGAAACAATATATAAAGCGTGTCAGGCTTTTTTTTTTTTCCATAGAAACTTCTTACTGGTCAGAGCTTTAAGATGTATCAGCAGGATAAGAATCACAACTAGAATCAAGACTTTTTTTTCCTGCAAGCTAAATTGCTTCTCAAAAATAGTACTACAGGTTAAATTATTTATTTAAATTCTCTAGACATGAGACACTATCGCTTAAGAATACTGAATCCTAAACAGCAGCATTTGGAAGAAAGCAGTCTGATCTCTTATGGAGAAAGACAGACACTCAGGCACATTTTTCTCAATTTAAGATTTCAACTTGAGAACAAAAATATTTCCAGCTTCTTTCTCAAGCCTTCAAAACAACTGCATCTCACACCACAGTGTAATTTTTCCTCAGGGTATCTTGAGGGATTTATGTTATCTAACGTCAGTGTTATAGGCAGCAGCTCCTTGACATGCTGATGCCAAGATACAGGCATGGAAGTGTGGGAAGAGAAAACCTGAGGTTTTTGGTAGTTGTCTTGTGTCAGGTAAAACAAGCTTTCCTCAGAATTTGGCAATAGGAGCCTTTTTAAAAATGAGGTAGAGCAGTAGTTATTTTTCCCCAGGGCAGGAAGAGCGAGCTGTGCTTCCTGACAAGAAGTAAAATGTTTTACAAAGCTTACAGATGAAGGCAGTGGCATGCACAGGTGCAGAAGCCTGATCCTCTAAAAGCAGAGACTACCAGGATACGCTTTTTCTCTACCCATCTTAATTACTCGCCGAGAGGGCTGTTTGCATGACGAAAATCAAAGTAGAAATCCACTCGTCTCATATGTATTCTCCCTTTCATTTTTGCAGAATTCCAGCAGACCCGTTTCACAAAGCAGTTCAGCACTTAGGAGCTTCACTTATTTTCAAGCATCATGTGCTATCTACCAACGCTTCCCGAGTGATGATAAGCCATGTCTGGGTGCACAACACCCAAAATGTAAAGGGGCGCTCTGCCAGACTGTGCTTTTAGCAATGCTTACTACCGTGGGTCTCATAGGTGCAAATGGTAATCATTTCTTCCTTTAATAATGGAAAAATGCTTATGGCAACAACAGGTACGATACCCCAGTGACCTCTAACAACATGAGAGATGTCCCATACTCACCTATAGCCTCTGTTTTTGAAGGGACGATAAATGGATCGGGAAAAACAAAGCTTACTTTGATGAGTACTGAGGTTATATTTTGCCTATGCAATTAAGTTTAATGTTATGAAGTCGTAACTGTGTTTATCTACTCCCCATTAAATACTTTCTTTGAAAATATATATAAAGCGGATTGGGCCTTTTGTCACAGCTGCAAAAAACGTGAAAAGTAATTTCTGACTGTCGGGTTTGGAACATGATGCAGAAAAGGTGGATTAGCCAAATAAGTTATACTTCTACTTCATAGTGTTACATTTAGCTTCTGCCTATTAAAATGTTTCCACCATTATCAAGGCCACCTAAAAATAATTACAAAATTCCTTCCTTCCAATTTATCAAAAAGAAAACCTCAATTAAATCAATACACAAGTCAGACGGTGATGAATACAATATTCTAAACTGGATTTATTGTTTCGAGACATTAGTGTAATACATAAGCACATTAAAAGGGGGGATATAGTAACAAGCAACCCATTAACAGAAACAAAGCAAGTCTTTGAAATTTTTGTTCTATACTTACACATGGAAGTGTCCCCAAAAGTTAAGTAGTTGTCAGTCAACATAGCAAGGATTTCAGATATAAAAAACCCCAAATAACTCATTAATGAATTTGTCATAACCAAAATGTTTGTTTTGGTTTTGTTTTTTAAATTTATTTTTAGGATAAAAAAGAATAACCATTACCTCATGCAGTGTACAAAGGCTTTAAAACAAATCCATTAATGCAAATGAAAGACTAACTCCTGAGGCTTTTTTTTTTTTTTTAAACACCAAAAAAACCTCAAGGAGTTTCACAAAATTAATTTCAACTAGTTTTCTTAAATCCTTTCTTAGCACTGAAGAAGAAGCCTGTAACTTCCTTGCACTCCAGAAATTTACTCAGAGGTACCTCTTTCAGTACAAATATGTTCTTGTAATATATCTAAGAGTTCTTTCATTTACAAGAGCTTCAAATGAAATTAAGTGCGAAAATGTTTCCTTAGTATTTTCCAATTATTGCGGTAAATAGTTGAAAAAAAAAAAAAGAAAAAAAAGGAGGGTAGCAGGATATCAACTGTATTTACACCAGATGGAAAAAAAAAAAGGCAAATCTGAAATATGGTGCGTAAGGGAGATGTGAAAGGACTGAGGAAGAAATAACAGCAACAATCAACATTTCACCAGCAGAACTTTAAACCAAAGCCTTTGAAATCCACCCAGCGGACCACCAATAGCTGAAAATAAAGCATGTTTATTAGCACGTCTGGCGAGCTGGACTATCGGGGAAGAGGCCGTACAACAGTCACAATGATAGCTGACTGCCTGACAACGCTGAGAATGTAAAAGCTGCTCTAACAGCTGCATCGCATCCCGACCAACTACACAAACACTGAAAGATCCGTCAAATGATGAGTGCCTGATGGCAACGACGGGGTCACAATTACAGAGCAGTAGGTTCTATAGGAAATAATATAATATATGGCAAACGAGACTGAGTTAGCAAAGTGTGTTATAAAAAGGTATAAAAGTTGTTTTTAAAAACTCTCTAAAAATTTATTCTTTTGGGAAGGAGGAATATTAGTCTGTGGCCTGGCATTATTACAAGAACTGAAGTGGTTGTATCAGATTGCTGGTGATTGACTTCTTGCAAATCAGAGGTGCATTTGTAAAATGCCCCAGGGTGAATGCCTCAAAGCTGGCCAGACAGTCGGGGAATTTTAATATCTGCAGCAGAATCAGCTGTGTTTGTAGAGGGTGGACTAACACTTGGGTCAGAAATCTCTTTACTTGGTATGCAGATAGTGTGACACAGAGGATCTAACAGACGATTTTCAGTTCAGTCCCACTGTCTGGATCCCAAACACAGTCCTGAGTATATTTTGGGTTTCTTCCTTTTGAACCTGTCTCACTGGGGAAGGTGTTTGGTTGCATGCCTGATGAGCCGTGGCTTCAAGTCCCCACTGAACCCATCAGAAAAGGCTACTCTCACGAAAAGACATTTTGAACTTAAAAAAACCCAAAAACAAAAATGAGGAAAGTGTGAGCTATTAGTTCAGGTAAAAGAACCAAGTTGCTGTTCTTCAGGATTATGGAACCCCAATTAATCATCCTTGGTTAATAAGCTTTTTGACAGCAGACAAGTCTAGTACGGGCCCCTGCTCACACTGGCTACTAGCTGTGACCACTGTGAGGCTTGAGTTAAATGAAGTAGATCCCAGCTTCTACAGCCTGGTAGGGCTGGGGAGGGACATCGTGCTTCAAGTTCACCTGAAGGATCCTCCTGCCATTTCTGCCCACTGTTACCCTATTCAGCAAACCCCAAACTCACAGTGAACTCTATCAGTTCCACCTGCTTTGAAGCCCAAGGCAAACTGTACAGTTTCCATCCAAATCCTCAAATCTTCTTTCAAGTTCTTCAGTAGGTTTTTTTGTCCTCATTCTGGAGCATGTTTTAAAGCCCAAGAAAAACTCGCTATTGTGTTTAGATATGAAAAGTGCCACAAGGGATGCAAAAGTCATCTCACCTTTCCCAGATTTCAAAGTTCACAACACTATCAATCCAAGCCGAAGTGAATCCCATCTATTCTTTAGCCACACAGTAAGGTCTTCTTAATGTTAAGAGTACAGTGGAGTTATTTGCTCTTCAAGCTGATCTGACCTGCATTCACCAAAAGCAATATTCTCCCTGAACACTCATGTGTTCCAGAAATCTGATACTAACAAGTCACGAATGTATTGTAAATGAAATTTAACGTTACAAAAATTCAAGATTTACAACATTGAAGATCCGTTTCATTTTTTCGTAGCAGTTGCCTCTGAACTCCTTTGAACTGCTCTGTAACTTCAAACCAGACGCTTACTAATCCGCCTCCTCCCCCTTGACATTATCATCTCAGCCACAGATTCAACCTTATTTTAAAAAAGTCGATATAATACGATGTATATGGACATGCCATGAACCACAGAAGTAAAAGACTAAGCCTTAACATTCAGGAGAGCAGCATAACCCTCTCTTGCCATATCACCCCTTATATAGTAGGAGGGTTGGGTTTTTTTGTTTCTTTTGTTGTTTTTGCCTTAAACATGAGCTTAATCCAAAAACCACATTCAACTGTACATTTTCTGAGGCTTCAGAAGATGCCTTCTCCCCTTCCCCCCATTTAAAAAGAAAAAGAAAGAATCAAGGTTAGATAGAAATGATTCAATACAAGGTCCTTTTGGAGTCCACCATCAAAGGGTGGTTATCCAGAAGTAGTCATCTTCCTCGATCTTGATGTTTTTTTGTTTTCGTCTTTTTCTTTTTGTCCTCTGTTTTGGGTTTCAATGCACAGACACATGCAGACACACCAGCAATTGCTTTGGGTAAGTCAGTTCCTTTGTACCACTTATTCTTCTCCTTATCATAAACCTGGACTGTTTTAGAGAAGACCGTTTCTTCCCAGCTGTAGCCTCCGAGGATATAAATCTTGCCTTCCCAAACTGCCACCCCTGACTCACTGTTGGCTTGCAACAGAGGAGCAACTCTGGTCCACTGGTTACATTGAGGGCTGTATGACTCCACACTCAGAATGTCAAAACGAGCCATGGTTTCTATGTTGTCATCGCTGCCACCAATGGAGTAGATATTGTCCTGTAAGGTGCACATGCTGTGCCACCCTCGGGCAGTGATCATTGGCCTCTTCTCCTCCCAAACATCTGTGCGGTAATCGTAACACAGCAGGTTTTTTCTATAGGGGCCAATTTGGTAATCATGACCTCCTGAAATGTACACAAATTCCTTGTAGACTGTTCCAGCATGGCCGTAGGTAAACCTAGGACAGGCAAACAAAAATGATCCGACTTAGTACTTACAGATTTTGTCAAGATACACAAGCATTTCAAAGAAGAAAATAAACAGTAACTAGAGACAGAAGAATCCCTAATCCTGTTAGTTACCCAGTAACTATTCTTATTCATACTGCTTCACCCTGCGCTGCAGAGTGCTACGGCACGACAATCACTTTTTAAGGCATCCTTTTCATACCTGGTCGCTACAGAGCGCTAAGGTATGACAATCACTTTTTAAGGCATCCTCTACAGTGTGTCATACAACAGAAGTAACCCATCCTGCTCTAGTTGGCATGGCCTTCACTCCCATTTTCCTGCTCCAGTGCTTGGGTTGGATCAGTCTGAAAGGGCCAGAGAGGAAAAAATCCACATCTCAGCAAGGGTTTCTATGACAGAAAGAGGAAATAATCGTGATACCTGTCAGACTTACCAGTAGCGATTAACGAAGCAAAACCAACAAGAAAACTACTGCTGCCTTCCCCTTCCACAGCTTCAGGATCATGAATCACATTTCTTACCCGCTAGTGTTCACAGCCCAGTTTATCTGCAGTCATGATACATGTAGTGTCCTTTTCATGAGCTATCCATCTGCTCTACCGCTTCTGCTATACAGCTGATAACTTCTTTGGTCACCCCAAGACAAGGCAGCAGACCTCAGTCAATCATAGCTCAGAGTCCATGTTTGAAATAAGACAAAATGAGATGGTAGAACCAACATCAGGCATGCTGTTTCCACAGGGCAGAGATCCCTTTGATCAGCTATAATAAAGCCACTACAAACCTAGTTCTTGAGGCTGTTCTTAACTTTACACTAGGATATTCCTCACCAAACCCCTTTAAGCTCTTAGAATTGGAATGCTAAGGTGAGGGACAGCCTCAGCTTCTTTGAACACACTCTTCCTGCACGTGCCTTTTCTTCTTTTTTTGGGTGGGGGGGGATATCAAAAGACGTAGCTGCAGCACCAGCCACAGCAAACTGGCTCACGCACCAGTACAAAGCGCCCAAACAATAGGACTGCAGAGCAATATACTCATCATGCTGCACTCACGAGCCTCTGCTACCATCCTTTGTAGTCAAGGACTCAAGACAACTCAACCTCTATGGCAGAAAAACCTATGTTAGCATTACTTTAGCCTGGAATGCTTTTGAACCATGCCTGAACACGCTTGAAACTCCATGTGGATAGAACCTTGAGCTGTTTTTATTTCGCATGGTAATAGTTTCTCTCAGCTACACAAATGGTATCATAACTTCTTCCACACATGTAAGTGCCAAGCACTTTTGTGCCAAGGGAAAAGGTGGAATAGAAAAGAGAACCCGCATTTACCCTGAAAGCGCAACACTTCTGAGAAAAGCTAAGAGATATTTATTATTCTAGATGCCTACCGAAGCTTCTGATCCCTGACCAGTGTCTGAATCAGATATTTTAACAGGCTCCTGCTACAAGAAGCAGAAGAATCCTTGACACACTTGGCCTAAGAATGCTGCATGACCAGGACAGACCTTTCAACTACAGGGGCTGGAGCACGGTTCCTGGAGACCTTGCAGAGATGACTTCAGAACTGTACTGCTCCTTAGCCACTCAGGAAAAAGAAAGAAAGAAAAAAAGAGAGGACCAAGGCATAGTTATGAGACTTTATCCAAAAAGGCAACTAAAAAATTCCACAGCTCACAATGTGCCTAACCATGGAAGCACATCATGCTCGGTGCTTCTGTTTGAGATGAAATATCCTGAGTACACACACTCCAGCTTTCGCACCTGCCAGAAATGCTATGGCAGGTGTAGTGTACAAAGATGCTGCTCTACCTTGTTTGTGTTCTCTTACGGACAAGAACTGGGAGCATATGTCTCCAGTGGCACCCAGTCTGGTTGCTAGAGTCTTTGCTTCTCTATACACACAGGAATGGGTCTTAAAAAGTAGACTACCTACCTGGGAAGTGGGATGGACAACTTGAATCCATTTCCTTTCTCAAACTGCACTAGATTTTAAACCCACATCTAACCAGCAAGCTACCTGGAGGACGTGCAGTGCACTCCACTGTGGCGGTAGTGTCAGATAACAGATAGTTTTGAGGAGTCAGGAGAAGAGTGCAATGATATTGAATCTGACACAAAGCCCAGGGTTATTGTACTGCTGACAGCAATCACATAACGTTCAGCATTTGAGAAAAGGAAAAAAAAAAAAAAAAAAAAACTGTAAGTTAAAAAAAATTTGAGTGACCTTTGGAGAAGTAGGTTAAATGTTTTTCTACACTAACTGAAAAGTGGAATTCTCTCCAGGTAAGCAAGCAATAGACACTTTCTCTCAAACACATGCAAGCAGTCTAGCATAGACAGCTACAGAAAAAACACTGATGATTTTCTTTTTGCCTCAGTCAATGGGTATGTCTAGTGAACAGCAATAGCTGCAAGAGTAATTTGAAAAAGGCAATCATATCTGAAGCATTAAATCGACCATCAGTTTGTATTTTTCAATACAGGGAGATTACCCGTTGGAATACGCTAGAGGTGTTTCACTTTGCCTGACTTCCGAAAAGCTCATCCAAAATTGCACATACCCTGCTTCACATTAATAGAAAACTGCATGAAATACAATGCGCAAATTGAAAACAATCAATAAGAATCCTTTCTGCAAGCCCTGTGCTTTAAACGGGGGCATTTCTAAAAGCGCAACAGAACAGGACACTTCAATACAGTGGGTCCAGACATCCTCCAACAGAAAGCATCAAGCGTTTTGGCAGCGTTATCTATAAGAGTGGCCAGAAAAACAGAGAGGCATTAAGGAGAAAGAAGTTTTGATTCAGAACATCTGCTAGAGCCAGCTGCTGATTTTGAATGACTTACCTAGATACAATGCTGCAAAAATTACACTTTCTGGCACAGTAACACCATTCAGTAAATGCTAGAAAATCTACCATTTATTTTCTTAAACAGAACACTTGGCCTAACTCGATAAAGCTTTGGGAATCCCCTACTCCAACCAAAGTCCAGACGAGCTGTGGTTGCTCTGAGTCTTGGTGTCCACCTGTTGCAACCCTGCAAGATTATTCGTGACACAACTAGCAGAGCAGATACCATCATTCCTTAACCTGTTCCAACACATTTCCTCATACAACTGCTTTCAGTTGTTCTGCCAAACTTTAACCTAGGGCCACTTAATTAATTTCACTGATGTCTGCAGCAGACTTTTTCATGGTCTATTCAAGATGAGAACACATTGCACCAACTTCTGCTCTGCCAAGCTTGTCAGCCACCGCTGCTCCCTTCCGGGCTAGAAACTGCGGCAGCAACTGCTCCTAAAGAGCCTGGGAAAACGGTGGAAAAAAAAATATAGGACCTCTCTGAAGAATGGGAAAGGTATCCCACAGCCAAGGACCCTGACGAGAGTCAGGCAAAATTCACTTGTAGCAAACTTGGACCAGGTCCACCCTTTAGATAGCTTGGCTGAAGTTTTCCACATTAAGCATCTGCCTCAAGAGGCTGTGTTTTCTTCTTCAGTAAGACAGCATTATTTCAGTCAAAACATCTCAGCTCCCTCCAAAAGAGCGGTTAGGGAAAACAACGTGTTGTTTGACCACGTTGGGGTGGGAAGGGGGTGGGGAGAAGAAGACATAAAAAAGAGCTTGCAAAGCTCTTCCTTAGAGGAGCATGACTGTGCCTGCGTACAGCAACATGGACACAGGATTTGGCAGCGGACAGGAGCCATGTGTATTCAAGGACGCAACCATTGCCTTTCCCCTGAAAATCTCCACACATATGCCAAGCTATAACTCTTGGGAAGAAAAAAAATAAAACAATTTTCTGCATGTTCAGAGTAGAAGCTTTAACAAATATAACCTCTGAGAGTCCAACCCCACACAGCTCAAATCGAACTACACAAGCCTACACCCCAGAATGACCTCAACATGTGCCTATCACTCCAGGGAATAGTCTTCCAGGCAGCTGCTGGCTTAGAGCGGTCAGAAACACCACCAGAGCTGCCGGCAGGGAGCCTGCTTCTGGTGGCCATGCACCCAAGAGGACAAAAAACCTGCACAATTTCTCTTCAGAGGGAAGACGACAGAAAAATGCAGGAAACAAGGCAGCTATGTTGGGACATGTTGCCTGATCAGGCAATCAGGAAGCAGAGGATTGGAGCTTCTGATTTCCTCTACATGAGGAGAAAAGACTTGCTGCTAGAATAGGGCTGGGGAAGATGTTATCTGGGTAAAAACAGTAACTAAAATCAGTTTGAGGAACAAAAGCATGTGGTGGGGAGAAAAACAGAGATCAGATCAAGAGTGTGTTGAAGGGAAGATAGGAGCACACAGAACTGTAGCTCACATGCTTTCTTCTACTCTTGAACAGATCACAAAATTCTCTCTCATCCTTCCTCTGCTGTCAGCAAATCCATCTGAAGTACATCAGGAAAGGACTGCCCAGATCCCTTCCAGCAGCCACCCACACCTGCCAGAGCCACATCTCTCTGAGCTCAAGCAGCGTTCACTTGCCCCTGCATTCAGAAGGTTTCTTTCTGTTGTCCACCTCTGCACTGACTTTTGCCTTTTGCAACCTGTGTAAAGTTCTTTTAACTTTATTCCTTCTGTGCAGAAAAACGGTTGTTGGAAACAATATACTGCCCAATGCAAGAGTTCTCCAAAAGGAGAAAGAGGGCTGAAAAGACCGAAAATCTGAAGGTACTAAGTGTCCATTAAGATCTAACTAAAGACATATTAACACGCAAAAGAGCAGCTACATGGAAAAGTGGGAAACTATCTAGTTCACTACGCAGCCGCACAAACACCTGAGCTGGCACAAAGGACAGTTAGCACGGGACAAGGACTGAGCAGGCAGGAAGAGAGGATGCAGAACTATTTTTTTGGGATGCAGCAATAACTTAAAATAGTCGCTGTACTACAGCCTAACCCTGCAGTTTAGCAACCAGCTAAGTCAGTGTCTATCCCGTAAGGGGGACATTTGCCTAGTCCAAGCAGATCAGCTAGGCAATCTAATAAAAAATTAACACCCCTCAGATCAAAGTTCACTTTTAAATGCTGCAGCTGCAAAATTCCCAAAGCCAATGCACAGGCAGCAGTAGGAACATGCAGAAAAACTGCCCCTTTTTGGACAGCTTACAGTCTGCAAGCTTCCCCAGGACCACTTACATGCTGGGAAAAAGTTATCCATACCGGTTCTAAGGTGAGTGTTTTTCTAACAACATACAAGGCAGTCAGGTCACACCTACATTTCTTTGAAAAATGTTTAAAATAAAAAAAAAAAAAAAAAAAAAGAAGAAAACAAGAAAAGCTGTGCTACAGTTTCTAGGAGATGTTACTGGGATCTCCCATGTCACCCCTATTAACAGAAGGCCTTAGGAACTGAAGATACTCTCATACGCAGCTTCCCAGGAAAGGTTGTGGTGTTTAGCCTCAACTGCTAGATCTGCCTATGCGAGCAGAAATAAAATGGAAAAAAGCATCCTGCTTCTGAAGAGCACTTGAGCCCAGCTGTTAGCCTGGATCAGACTCGCATTGCAGCACCTACCCAAAATAGAATTGGGCAACAGGCTTCTGTGCCTTCACTGGCTGCCTATGGCTCTGCAGCTCTGCAGCTAAGGGAATAAGGGGAAAAAAAGCTGAACTCTAAAATCAAATTGCAAGTATGTTGTTCATGATGCCACTAAGAAAGCACGCACTGCTGCTGAAGTTGCAGGTTTCAGACATCATGAAAATACCATCCGTACAGCCAATAATCCTGTAATTTCCATGAATGTGAAATATTGCTAAATTTGAATAGCTGTTTGCAAATGAAATGCTGTTGTAACCATTCTTAGGAAGCCACCACTCAAACATTGATTCAAAATACTAGCAATGTCCTGTGCTGCTGTTACAAGAAGAGCTGCAGTACTAAAGCCTCTCAAAAGTAGAGCAGCTAAGTTTTAACTCTGACTGAGAGAAAGAAAGGTCACATTTGCCAGGGTTATCTATTTGCAGTACAGGTAAATGTGGTTTATCTGCAACAGCCAACCTGAGCAGCCAAACAGAGAGAAACACCTTACAAGGAAAACAATCACACCAAGGTGACAAAGTAAGGCCAAATAAATTATAAAAGCCTTTGATCGAGATCTAAACAGTGCCTCTGAAAAGATTCAACTCCAAGTGACCTCAGGAAAAATATCTGAAGAACAGTAGAGCGAAATTACAAGAGCTCTCCCTCCCATCTTTCAGACGTACCTCAGGACAAAAATTAAAACCAATCAAGCTGACGTGAGGCACGCTGCCTGGAAGGGATGGTTGCTCAAACACCAAATGCCAATATGGTTTGTTACTTGCTGATACCATGTTGGTTATATATCCCCTCGCCTCCCTTCTAGGGATACCCATTCCTCAGCTAAAGTCACACAAGCTCCCTTTACTACCGTTCTTCAAACACGGGGTAACTTTCCAAACATCTTTATTACCTGGGCAAGCCTGCTATATAGGACCATGAATCCTTCTGAGGACTGTAGGTCTCAACTGAAGAAAGTGCCCCATTTTCATTCCTGCCACCAACAGCTACCAGCATGTCAGTAATAGCTCCCAGGTAGAAATCTACACGGCGCTGTCTCATGGAGGCAACCTGTCAAAAAAAAAAAAACATGCTGACATCTTCAAACATCTGGTAAGCAAGCTGACTTAAGGTACGTTCATGTCTGAGGATAGGATAGTTGCTTCTTCCCATTTATTTGCAAAGGAGAGCTACTGGTTTTGACCATTACGTTCATAAAATACTTTTGGTTTTCTGCAGTAGCATGTTACATAGCATTCATTTTCAAAAAAGGGGACAACAGGAAGCAACTAAGAGACAGGTTACTCTATAAATGTTTGCGTTACATGGGTCTCCTTGCAAAACTCTGAAGAAACATATTGGAATCACTCAAAAGCACAACTGAACCACACAGGATGATTGGTTCATATAGGAACCCGCACTGGCCGCAGGGTTTTACAGCAGGACTGGAAGTGAATAGCTTGTTCTAAGAGACATTTAGCACAGAGACATCTGACAAGCGACAGAGACATTTTCTTTTTACATCAGACCCATTTTTGATTTAGTTGTATGCGCTACTGCTTGAGGAAGATGAACTAAGCAATCACCTCTGTAAGTCCATTCTAGCATTATTCCCAAAAGTAATCTAAGGAGTTGCAGGTGGATGCTGACCAGGAATTTCACAGATGAGATGCCCAAATCCCAAGTGAAGTTGAAAATCTGCCCCAAACTCTTTTGCTGCGTGCGTACCTTAAGCATTCCCACAAAGGATTCAAGTAGCTGCTTTTTCAACTTAAATAACTTGAATTTCCATTTGCAAGTGTTGCAATGTTGGCTATTCTAATGAGCCCTGTCCTTCCACCAAAAAGAAGAAAACACTCTAAACATTAAGGACTTTAAACAGAGAAATAATACAGCTTAAGTCTCACCTTTATCCACTGGTTACAGCGGGGATCATACCTATATAGGAGATTTGAAGCTGCATCCCCTCCATTGTCTCTTGAAAAGCTGCCTCCGGCTATGAAGATGAAGCCTCCCAAGACTGCAACACAGTGGTGACTTCGTCTGGCTGGGAGAGGGGTTTCTGCTACCCACTGCCCCTTTCTGACATCCAAGAAGCAGGTATCGTCACTCAGTTCCAGGCACCGTTCGGAAACCTCCCCACCCACAAAGAGGAGCCTTTCCTCGCAGGTCCGCAGGGCTGTCCGTTTGTTTTGCAGCACTGGCTGAGCCGTGACATTATTATGATAGTTCACCGCCTCCTCTATAAACCCCTCACAGTTTGCTTCTTTGGGAAGAAGAGAGCAGACAGCAGGCTTGACTCGATGGAGGAGATCACTTTTAGGTATCAAGGGAAAATGAATGTTATCCAGGACCTGGTAAGCCTCATTCTCCCTTTCCGGGTACTGGGTAAGCCACTGCAAGGCAGCCTGCAGCAAGTCATGCTCACACTCCTGCTGCACGTTGCTGCTGTCCAGGTATTGGCACAACTTCTGCAAGGA
This sequence comes from Fregata magnificens, assembly GCA_013389945.1. Taxonomy (NCBI): domain Eukaryota; kingdom Metazoa; phylum Chordata; class Aves; order Suliformes; family Fregatidae; genus Fregata; species Fregata magnificens. The sequence continues at coordinate 325,248 of WAAD01040974.1, read as the reverse complement.
AATGTTCTGCAGAAAGTCCGGGGTGAAAGACAGCGTGCCGAAGTTCTGCAAGATGAAAGAATCAATGTAGGAGTCAAGGCGCTTCAGGTTGTAAATAGAGGCTAGCTCTTGCAGGTACAAATAGTTCTCCTCGCTGACTTCATTCTCCAGATACTCGCAACAGAAGTCGACCACCTTCCAGATCTGCAGCAGGTGAGCCGTTTCGAGCACATAGTCGATATTGCCTCCATCTAAAGACAGCTCACTGCCATAAAGGAAATCCACCACAGCCTTGAGACCAATATAAGAGGCTCCAAAAAGTTCAACCTCTTTTTGGTGGGCTTCTCGCATACCAATAGTGAACATAGAGTTGAAGTAGTCACTGCAAACAGCGAGGAGGTTCCGATGGGCAGGGACTCTCTGTTCATCCACCACAAGGACAATGTCACAGAAGAGGCCTCGGTGCCTCTGCTCATTCAGGCTCTGAAGAACTAGACTAGAGTGGTCATCCCACCTGTACACCTGGAATAAACAAACAGTATCAGGCAGATGTTACCTTTACCAAGATAAATTTTGGCGCGCACAAAGCGTTTTCCCATTAGATGTAGTCACACACGAGAGAGAGAAAGCTTACTTGTGTTGCACATTTATAATAAATTCTGACTTGAAACAGTTGGCAAGCAACATAGTACGAGCCCAAGCTCCTCACCTTCGCTTTGAAAGGCCTATGCAGGCTTTTACTGCTTCCTACTCCCTTTTTTTTTTTTTTATAATTTACTCCTACCTCCTCCACAATGCTGCATCCAAACCTCCTCCCTGATGATTTATACAGGCACAATTTTCTGAAACTCTTCCACTCATTCTCTTAGAGACATCTTGCTGACATTTCCTTTCTTACTTGTCCCCCAAATGACTCCTTACAGAGTTCTTCTCAACTCAGCTGCTCACTAAATGTTTGGAGCGGGAGACACACATGCAGTAGCATGCCAAATTTTCATTCAGCCCATGTATTGTTTGGGTTAGTGCTTACTTGACAGCTACCCCCTCTTAAATCTTTTCAGAGCTCTGCATTTCTAAGCTTGTTAGGGTAAAATCCGTCTCTTTCTTTCCACATTATTCCAGGCACACACACTGCATTCAAAAATAATAGCTGTTTATTCATGTGCAAAGCCACACATGTGGATAACTTATTCCCATAAGACTTCTACTTGCTTCCAGAAGCCAAGGTAGTTTTTGTTTTAATGAATACGACTAAATATTTTTATTTTAAAGAAAGGGGAAAATGCCCTCAGAACATGGCTGTTAAGTGCCCTTCTGGGATCCCTCTGGTCCAGACATTCTTCCCACCAGCTCTGTACGTGCCACAGAGCTTTTGAGGCAACCAGTGTTCGCCTCTTTTTCACAGACTTGCGTTACCAGCCTTAAGAAGAACCAAAATGGAAACGTTTTGTTACCCCTTGAACGTCCTGCAGAACATGTATCGAAGGGGCTGGTCACCCCTGTATGTCAAGCGACGCGGCTTTTAGGACCATCCTTCCAGAGGAATGGAATGCTTGACGGTACTGTCAGTTACCTTGTGATCTCTCTTAATAAAAGCCAGGTTAAGTTAAATGCAAATACATAACTTTAATTACCAAATCCAAAACAGGCAGAGTTGCAGAGCCTGTAAGAACACGTAAGAGAAATGAAAGGAGGTGGAAAGGAAGCACATCTTTGTATCGTACCTAAGTTAGCTCTGAACTGTTCTGGCTGTAGGACCCCGGGTCCTGCCCAGTTCTACACCCTCAGACTGCATTCCCAGAAGTGACACCCTGAAAAGGTGTCTCAGTCCACATCTACACTGAAAACAGTCACACAGATGACCTGAGGTCTCTTCAAGCCTCTCAGGCATTCAACCTCTCCTTCACCAAACTGTTGCTTCTCCTAGAAATCCTAACTATCCGTGGCTTTCCTGGTTTCCCAAACAGAAAGCACATGATTATTGCTGTCTAGCTAAGCCATTAATGGGTTGGTTAAATCATGGTGAGACAACCTCTCTACCCACCTGGATGGGAAAGGTTCAAGTCCCAGAGCCAAGTTTTTTCCCCTGCATGCAACCCTCGCTCTAGATATGCACTCTGCATACATAATTTGGTAATTGTACTTGCATACGATGAGATAACCAGGATTAACGCACGCAGCTCACCACTGTCCAGACGCAATGGCAGCCAATCATCCTGAGCTAATACCAACCTTGGGAGCCTGACCTCCCACGTCTGCCTTTAGCAGTCGGTGGTATAGCGACAGGCAGTCTGCCAAAGATGAGACCCACGTTAATAATGAAATGTGCTGCTCTTAGCGTGATATCCCAGTGGTTTCTCTTTAGGTTTGCTTGCGCTCTTTTCTAAACAATGGAGACTAAGCAGCCAAAAAGCCTTCTGTTGGAGTAACTGTGTGCATGCAAGTGTACAGAGTTAAACCAATCTAAGTGAAGAGGCTTCAATAATTATACGTTTTCTGGGCCAAAACTCTTTAATTTGCCTTACACTCATTGCCTCATCATATCTCTGAACTTAAAAAGGGATCTATGGCATAGACAACAAAGTAACTTCCACTGAGGAATAAAATTGCCTGAGATCTGTAACAGAAAAAAAAAAATGGGGGTTTAAGGACTGTAAAGTTTTTTATCTTCATTTTTCTGAGGTTGAGAAATGCTGATATCATACAGGAGCCCAAGCAGAGACCAGGCGATGGAGGAGGTGGGAAGAAGAATAAATATGGTAAGGGACAAAGCACACATTCGTGGCAACTATGATAAAGGATGGTAGATGAACAGACAATGACATCTTACAGCACCCTCTTCCGAATCTGACTCATCGGGGACAGTTATTGGATTAAACCAAAAACATATTCCCTCTCATCTCTGTAAATTGGCTGATCATTTCTAATATTCTCTAATACCACCATCGTGCATAACAAGATTACACCAGAATGTAAGATTTGCCAGAGATCCCTATTTACGTAGCTGGCTGAGTCAGCAGCATAATCCTGACCGAAAATACGCCTGACAACTTGCACTCCTAAAGTCCTTGTTGCCATGTAGAACTGCTGCTACTTCAGAAATCGAGCATAAAATCATTACGTGGGGCATTGGATGGACTCGGAATATATTAACATATTTCAGCCACTTAGCAAGCTCATTCGTTCAGTGAGCAAATAGCAGACGCTGATAGCTGCACATTTCAAAACCAAGACTAATTTTATACTAAACAGGAACATCTTTCTCAAGCTATTTATATTCTGTAGAACAGCTTTAGCATTATCTAGTAATTCTAAGTTTAGCAGATAGTGACAGCTGCTGTCTAAGCCAGAAAATAAAACAATGCTGTCAAGTTAATTAATTTTAATGTCATGAATTATTATTACATTCAGACGAAACCATTTATATGCTAGACAGGATCAGCACTCAGGGAAAGATTATATGGGTAGGGATGCATATAAAAATTCATCCTATTTCGTCAATTGTATTAGAGCAGCATTTTAACTTCTTTTGGATTCAAAGATCTAATTTCTTTCAGATTGTTAATGCAGTACCACTACTCGTCAGCGATGCAAAAGAAAATGAGATCTGTCTCATTCAACTTTGCTAAGCCAGATACAGGCACTGAAAAGTTTTTCTCTTCTAGCTGTTGTTGGTAGTACAAGGTAATTGCTCTGCAGCATCTGTAACCTAGTGCTCACACTAGAACAGAAAAGCAGTTTTCACTGGTATGAAACAAAGTGAACGTAACAATTACAGCCAATATTAACATTTTACAAATCTTAGGTCATCATCCTGATGACCTGCATAAAGAGCTACCTATGATGGATTTGTATTTGTGCAGACAGAGATTCTATACAAAGAAAATTAACCTCACAAACCTAAGAGAACATCTCGAGGTCACTGGAGTAACTACTGTTTGCAGGACCAAGACTCCCGTCTTGTACAAAACAAAGACTAAATCTAAAACGTAATCCCAGCTTTGCTTCTGTAACTAGCTTGGATTTTATGAGATGGATCAGTATGAAAAATTCCCAAAATAAACACTTCGCATTTAATGACTGAATTTTTGGTGTAGGGAAAATACTGTGCTGCGATGATGTGGGTTTCTTTTTTGAGTTATGAGTCATGGTGAGCAGATGCCCATTTGCTGCTGCTGCTTTTTTTTTTAAATCACTAGGTAGCAACTACCGTCAAAAATATTTGAGCAGGTAGACCACCGTTTTGGTACCTCTTTTTAAAAGCTGAGAATGTTCGCATCCCTCCAAAACGGTCCATCCAAAGGAGAGCTTTTACACCCCTTCTTATTTCTGTAACTTGCTTTCTTGATAGGCAACACAAAATGCACAAACCTTTGAGGATTCACTTATCTTGTGTGGACGACAAATCCTGGTTTGCCTGGTTCCCTCCATGACGGGCTGATCCGCAGTACTTCTAGAACAAAAGCAAAGAACAACGTTAGCAGCGTACCGATCCTTTCTGACCGCTAAAAGCCATATCGCGCTGAAGAAATAACACAATCACGACGACCTGCACATGCTAATCTGCAGTTTGAAAACGTTTGAGTTAAGAGAAAATTCTTTTTCGCTCCCTGGTGTTGTTTTCTCGTGTTATTAACGCCTGGCTGTGTCAACAAGTCGGCCGCGTGCTCGGGTGTCACCAAAGACCAGCGCGCCTGCTACGGGTGATGGGCTCTGTACTTACTGCCGGTCCGCGCTACAGCTGCCGGAGGTAAGCTCACGTCCGTCTCACCGCCAGCAGGGCCACGCTTCGGGCCCCGCGGCCCCCGCGGCCCCCGAGCGGCG
>WAAD01040974.1:280605-316488 GCA_013389945.1 Fregata magnificens | reverse complement strand
CCTCCCCCGGCGCGGCCGCCCGCCCGGCCGTCCCCATGGCCACCAAAATCGACAAGGAGGCGTGCAGGGAGGCGTACAACCTCGTCAGGGACGATGCCACCGAGGTGAACTGGTAGGTGGCCCCCGGCACCTCCCGGCCAGGCGCCGGTGCTCTGTGATCCCCCTTCTCCTCTCCCCACTCCCGAAAGGGGGACTTTTGTAGACCTTGTTCCCCTTCTCCTCTTCCCCCCTTCCTAAAGGACGGGTTTTTACAGTATATTCTTCCCCATCGCCTCTTCTCCTTTCCCAAAGGCCGCTAAGTATGTTACTCGCCTTCCCTTTCCCCCATCCCAAAGGGTGGCTTTTAAATGTGTTATTCCCCTTCTCTTTTCCCCTTCCCAAAGGGTGACTTTTAAATACAATGGCTCTACAATCGTCCCTGGAGACCAAGGGGTAGACTATGAAACCTTTAAAAGGAAGTGCACAGGTAAGCTCCGTCTTGATTGCTTTGGCACCTTACCGTGCTTCTTGCTGCCCGGTGCAAGGGGGGAAAGGATGGGAGAAAACTTGGGTGAACTGGAATTAGTGTTGCTGCTGCTTCCCCATGCCTGCCCTGTCCTGCATGATCAGGTTTCCAGCCGCCACAGAGTGCAACTCACTGAAGTCCATAGTCCAGCCGGTCCTTTGTCTCACCCGTAGACTTAAGGTCCTTTGGGCTTTTTTCCCCACTTTGCACAATTTTTCATTGCTTCTGGGTTATAAACAAGATAAAACGCTTGATTAGCAACGGTCTCCTTGTTTAGCGCTGCAGTTTCAAAGCACTGCCGAAGAGCAAAAAAGACTCAATTTTTTTGTGGCTAAAAAGATGCAGTCATGCAGATCATTTTGCAATAAAATTCTTCCATAAATTGTATTCATAGCGCTAAAGTAACTGCAGTTAGAAGGCTTGCTTGGATTTTTTGAGAACATGAAACCCGAGAAGAGAGCGGTTATGCCGAAGATGGGCTGGAACAATACAGCACTGAGAACAATCGTATATGTGGCGTTGCACAACCTAGGTTTAAACGTGGCAGTTGATTGTTTAACTCTCAGTTGTAGAATATTAACAGGAGAAACAAAGCCCGGGGAAAACGAAAATAAATTGAGGAATATTTGACTTCATCTGATCTTAACTTTTGACGTATTTTTCAAAAGCGGGCTTTGCTTTTTCTCAGAATAACTTCAAGGGGGGTATTGTATAGCTTTTCCCCCTATCTTGGCTGCTATTTAACAATGTCACCAAGTGACATGAGATATGAAGCACTTGTAACTAATACTGGACTATAACAGACAAAGCCTTCCTCACTCATCTAGTTACTCTACAGTCAAGTACTAGGGTTAACCTGTATTTTTAGAATTATGTATTCTAATTCTAAAATTGCATATTGAAGGAATTGCATATCGAGCAGTCTCTCCCTTCTCAAGGTGGGGTGAGTCCTGGAGGCGTTGTAGGCAGAGTCCCACAGCTATTGAAACACTAGTGCCTGTCCGAATTGGTCTGTCAAGTCCTAGGGCTTGGCTGTATTTTACTGAGTTGTAGGGGAGGACTTCCAGTAACTTAAATGAGGACTGGACTGCACCGATATTTATCAGTCCATAAATATCATAGGAGAAAAATATGTTTTAGTCCTTGGAAAGTAGCCACTAAATCAGGAAGGTTTAGACTGCTCTGCTACGACATTTGCAGTGGGGTCTTACTAGAATTAACACAGCTACTCGTTTCCAGCTGTTCTTGAGACCTTTGCAGGGAAAATTCTCAAAAGCAAAAAGCATCCTCTTGTAGCTGATGTCGGAAGAGCTGATACCCTGTAGCGCAAGAACTCCTTCCCACCCAACTCTTCTTAATGGGCAACATGAGGAAAAAGTAATTCCCTGGCATATGGGGAAACCCAGGGCTCAGCACTTCTGAAGTTCATGCCAACATTATCTAAAGGGTTAGTAGTTTTCTTGGGAGGTCAACAGCTTCAGTATCTGAGTGCCATGTTCTCTGTCTCCTCTTGTGGCCAAGATAACTGAGCGTCTCCAGCATCTCCAGGCATCTGAGGCTTGCAGAGGAACCTTCTCCATTTATATTCTCTCCTTGTTTTTAAGGAGTCCAGCTCTTAGTTTATCTGAACTGATGTTTAATGTTTTGTCTGGAGTGGCACGCTCTCAAGAAGAGTTCCTATCTTCCCTTCTGCAGCATGGGGAATACTTTTATTGAGTGGCTAAGCGGGCAGAGGGGCTTTGGCAGAGAGCAGTCACTGGTTGGGCTGGGTAGGATGCGTGTAACAACTAATGGAGGCCCATTTAGGGGCCCATTTGGAATACGGCCAGTTTTGTTTTCTTGCCATCGTTTGCATGTGCCAAACCCTTATTTATAAACAAGGTATTAAAACAGACAGAGTTTAAGAAAACCTTGTTTTATACTAGCAAAGGGCCAAGCTGGCCCCAATACTGAAGCATTTTTACAGCAAAAAGGAATATTTTAGGCATAAGGATGGTAAGGGAAGAGTTAAATAAAGGGCATCTGTGGGGTAGACTGTGGTCTATTGTTAGCCATTAATGTGGAGCTAAATCCTTTATAGCTACTCAATTGCTCCCTTCCCCTCTTCCTTCACATACACCTGGTATGGGCTGCTCCTGGGCAGACCAAAGGCAAGAGGTTATCCTCAAACCTGCCTCTGGAGCACAGTTGCTGGAGGCTTAAAGAACTAGGCAAATTCAGGTACAGGGTGCTTGGCTAAGTGCTGGAAAGGACCTTCCTCTACCTGCGAATTACGGTGCAGCAGTTGGGGATGCAAGAGATGCAAGTTTCAGTGCCTCCATCTGTGCAGCGACCCTTTGCTTGGACTACTAGACGTAGTCAGAAAACAAGGCTCGTGCCAGCAATGAAGTTAGAGCATTCCTTCCCATCTGGAAGAAAGGTACCAAATATTACTATGAAGTAGAGCTGGTTGGAATATTTCTACTGAAACAAAGTCAGTAAGAAAGAGTAGGAAGGGATGGGAAGAGCTGCTAATATTATTCCTTCCTATTGCTACATCTCTTCCCTCCTGGTCCACACCCCATCTCCTACATTTTGCTGGAGGGGAGAAGAGCTACTATCAATGCAAACAGCTTCAGAAAATGTGATTAAAAGATTAAAAAAACTGGCATCAGAATAAACTTACTTCCTTGTTTCAAATTCCTGTTTTGTGAAAAATACTGCCCTGAAAGCCACAAAGTGCTACAGCTGCCTCTGGTAGAAGCTGAGCATAATTTGGTGGGTGAAGGTGAGAGCGGGAGCTGGAACTGAAAACCTCAGCGTGCAAAGTGTCACCAAGCCCCTCCGTCAGAGCTTGCTCCGTTCTACTTTCTGCACCATCTATTTCAGTGCTGTTCTGAGTGGCAAACATCTGTGTCCCCTGCTTGCTTTAATAAACATTCTTATTAAAAGCACCTTCGGCATGCATTACATATTGCTTCCCTCCAGGGCATTAAATTACAGAGGAGGCGGTGTCAGTGTGTGCTAATTCATGTGGCTCTGAGACCAGGAAGGTGTTTTGTACCAGTTTGGAAGACATTTGCCTGTGGTGGATATCCTGCCTTCTGCACCAACAAGAGGTTATGAAGGGCTGGAGGGGGTTGTTGGTAGTAGGGTTGTATTCTTGCTTTTTCTTCCCCCCATACATAACCCTTTTCATGCAGACCATGGCCTAGCCCATTACCGATCCTGCAAACCTCCTCGGGGAACGAGAGTGGTTGAGGACAAAGGGAAAAGCAAGAAACTGAAATTGCTTCTTTTAATGGAAGTAGCAGTTCAAAAAGACCATATTAGAAACCAGCTCTCTGCAAACCTTGAGCAACGCTCTATGGGCTGCCGGTGAAAGAACACATGACAGGCTGAGGTGCTGAGCTCCTGGGGCAGAGGCCCATGCCCTGAGCCAGGAACTGCTGCTGCACCTGGTCTGCCTTGTGCGGGTTTCATTACTCTCACTGCTCTACTCTCAGATATGCATTGCACATCAGATGTACATGTTAAATATCCCGGGATGGAGGCTTTTTCTTCCTAAGCTCTTTACTAAGCTTTGTGTACTAGCAGAAAAGTTTAAGGAACTGCATAACCATACTATGGTCCTTTTACCATCCCACTGTTTGGGGACAGCAATTGCCACTCTTAAAGGAAGAAAACATGGTAAGAAAAGCTGCTTCAGTGCCCTTCTGTTCAGGGTCCCAAGATTATGCTGCAAACCCAGCCTGAACCCTGGACTTCTGCATATCAGTTGCTGTCAAGGTCTGCGTCAGGCCACAAAACGACTCAAACACTTTGGCTGGGAGGTAGTAGACTGTGCTTTAGTCTCAGGCAGTAGTCTTCTCTGTTCTCTGAAGACCAGCCCCAGATGTGTGAACACCTCTCCTCCAGCCTATCCCACAGTAAAGTCAAGGAGGTTGGTTTCAACCACTGGCACAGTAAAGTCCTTATATGATTAGGAGGTGGCCGCTGGTGGCACTTCCTCTTGCAGTCCTGTGTAATGACCAATGTACTTGACTGTATTGGCTTTGTCTGACACAAAGAGTCTGGAGACCAAAGTTGAGGACATTATTTGTGTCAGGGTCATTAAGCACACAGTGTAGACACCCCCTGTGTCTTCTGGCTAGGGACTGTTTTGGTTGGGCTTAAGAGCACAGATTACCTCTGCATTAAACAAGGACTTAATTCAAGGCTTTTGTTCCATTTTACTTCACAGTTACAGCTCTTGCCTCTGCAGGTGGCATGGATCCAGACGTAGCATTAATTTGGTGTTTAGTAGTAAATGCCATCAGTCCACTTTTAAAAAAAACAGCTGAGCTGGTGGATTTCAAGCCAGAGACACAGATAAGAGTTGAAGGTTATTGTACGGAAGGATGTGAAGGCTCTTGGGTTTTTTTGTTGTTGTTTTTAATTTCAAAGTCTCATAACTGGCCTGGTGATGCTGTTGCTGAAAAGTACAATGACAAACAACTGAGATACTCAACAAAAAGTCCGGTCAAAAACATCCGCTTAAACTTTTGTGTGTGTCAGTAATACCTGACTGCATCAGACAGCTTGCCTCAGTTTCTGTATTACGAAACAGCAGAGCATTGCATTGTCTCTGTCTGTGGTTTACTTTAACTTTTTTGAAGTGTGTATGCTGCCATTAAGTAACGGAGAGGTCGGAAGATTGCATTTCCCCCCTATGCCACATGTGAACAGTTGTCTTTCAATGCATCTCTGACAAAAGAAATAATGAGCCTTTTATTTGGAAAGCCCTAGTCCAGATAAATAATTGCAGCGACAGCATGAAATGGGATAGTTATTCATGTGTCTGAAAAGATCAAACCAAAACCACACTGTGCATTCAGCATGAGGAAGAACTGACAATCTTTGGTGAAATAAATACTCTATAAAATCATTTCTGGTTGACATAAAATATTAGGAAGAAAACAGAAATAGATTCGGCTCCTAAGACAAATGTAAAGTCTTCTGGGCTTACGACAATTGTCCTATAAAGCCTGGCCTGCATATAAAATTTAGGAGCTAAGAGTTGAGAGATCACCAAGATTACGTTGGCACCTTAGGTTGTAGGAAAGATCTGTAAAAATGCACGAGGACATATAATGAGATAGGTGCTTATCTGTATTTGGCTACATCTTAAGTTGCTAAAACGGGCTTTGTAAATCAGTCTCCTACTGCTTTTGTTTTTCCTCTTTAATGTTCGTCTTGCCTGCTTTCCCTTAATATCTATTTAAAGGAAGACCTGGGGCCATGGGTGGCTTATGGGAATTTCAGACTGTCTTTGCAGCGTTTCCAGTGTTTCCCTGCCCCTGTGCCCTCCCTGCCCACTGTGAAAATTGTGCTCTTGGGAGGTCAGCTGAAACGGCATGTGTTTGACAGCGATCTCCTGGCTGCTAGTTGGAGCTGGGGCTTAGACTGTCCCCTTGCAGCGGACAGGAGGCTGGTTTAGGGAATATTCTCATTAATTTTTGTGGGAGTAACTCATCAGGTCGAGTTCTGCACTGACATAGTAACTCTTTGCATTCAGTTTAGTTTTGTGATGCTTAATTAAAATAGCATGGTTGTGGGTCTGCATTTTACCATCCTGTGCTGGGCATAAGAACAGGTAAAGAGGAGCGTTATATCTTTTGCATGCCCTTTGTTTTGGGGCCTGCCTGGCCCTTACTTCTGGCTAACACAACCATTCCTTCCTTCAGGGAAGGGGCACAAAGATTAGCTGGATCCCCTGTTTTCTCCCACTCTGCACTCCAATGTGTACCCAGGTCAGGAGAGAGACCACTACAGGACCACTGTCACTGGGGTAGCAGCAACTCATGCTGATGAAACGCTGCTGGTGGTTTCACTGGAGCAGAGAAAGCCAGACAAGTCAGTGTGCGGTCATCCTCCCCACACACTTGTGTCCCGAGTACCCTGTACTCATGTCAGCCACCCTGGGTTACATGGAAAAGGTTTGGTGCCCCAGCTACAGCATGCCCTGTGGTTATGGTCCTGAGGTCAAACGTTTTGTATTTGTCTTAGATGACTTAATGAACGTGTCTGCATGGTGCAAGGCAGCATTGCATCAGAGATACGCAGGCTTCAGTACAGGGTTAAAGAGAGAAAAAACATTGTAGTAAGAGGTAGGGAAGGTTTTCTGTCTGCGCTTCTAGCCATGTGACTACAGGGGTGACTGAAGAGGTGGAAAATTGGCAAATTAATCTAAAATGAATCCAATTGAAACAAACAAATCCTTCATGAAACCTGTCATGCGCTATCAGTAATTCATTGTTGGACAGAATGCAAAAGCAAATCATTCCATCAGCTGCCTTGCTGTATGTGACCTTGATTTAGCAGGCAGGTGAAGCTGCAAGTGGTGGCCTTATCTTGGCATGTCTCTGGCTTGGCCATTCAGAGCCATAAGACTAAGAACCATGAAGCTCTCGACAGTGTATTTCTTTCCTGCAGCTGTTATCTTTTACTGATGAGTCAGTGCATTTTATTCTAATGGGGAATTTTTTAGTACAGCTGAACCAAAGGGTTTGAGTGGATGAAAAAGAGGAGAATACCATCAAGGAAATCTCTGCAGCTTGGCATCGAGCTTTGTTGACAGCCAAGAGCAGCTTAATCAGTATATTTGGAAAATCCTGCCTACTGATAAGTAAGGGTTTTGGAGAAAAATACTAAGTGATGCTCATTAAGGCATTCATTGTGCTTTTCATTGTTTGTATAGCCCTATTGTCTTGCGGTACAACCGTAGTTAAAGGAGTAGTGATATTAGTAGGAATTAACGTTGTTAATTTCTGCTGTTTGTAACTTGCGAGATCTTCTCAAATAAAGCTGCTATTTTTGTTCTACCCAGATCTATTATTTGCTTCTCTCTGCCCTGAAATTCATGGCTTAGTGACTAGGAAGGTGGTTGCATAGAGCTAGGCAGGATTTCCTCTTTCAGAGGAAATCTACTGTCTCTCTATGATTTGTTGGACTCCCACACACACCCAGCAATTCCTAAAACCACTATAAGTGGGTTTGTGTGAAAAGTGGATACTAATGCCTTGAGATTTCTGGGGGAGTTGGCACTGGTGGCATTGATGACTTCCAGCGCAGTGAGGTGATCTGGTAGGGTAGAACCAATTAACTGTGAAAGAGGAAATCTGGGAGTATAAAAGGACTTGTGTTTTGATCCCATTATCGCTCTGAACATGCTTCAGACTAATTGTGAAACTCAACCACTCCTGCCCAGGGATTTTGACCTGCAGTTGGAGAGGCACATACCCAGGCTGAACTAGTGCTAAAAATCTTGATGTCTGTCCCTGTTGCCCTTTTAGGAAAAGAGATGTGTTAATTGCTAAGGGTTCCAATTCACATTCCCTCTTGTCTTTATCTGCAGCTGCTGAAATGCTCCTCAGCTGCTGCAATTCACAGACTGGCACATGAGGTTAAAGCATCACATATTGGTAGTTTATATTAAATACACTGGACTGAAAACTGGCAGCTGAAGAGCCTGTTCTGGCTACTGTGGGGATACAACCTACATGGGGAGGCAGGAGGAGAAAGCACACAGCTCGGGTATAACCTTTCAGGCTCCCACAGGTAAACCTGCCCCAGGTAAATTCTGTCCAAGATAGTGACTCAGAGCCCCACATCTAACCTCAATTGCTCATTAACTTATTGGGACTTAACATAATGAAGTAAGAGTTGCTCATAGTCACTGAGTAGCAGGTGATCTCATAGAGAAAGGCCCACGTGGAATTGCTGGGTTTGGTTCTCTTTGGTGCCACTGATAAGCTGCTTTCAGACAGGACGGGAAAGCACTCAACCTCTTCTGCTGAGAAGCAAATCCTGCTGCTGCCAGTGATCTGTGGGTTCATGTCAAATTAAAGTTCATGCTGACAGATAAATTCCTTCTACCTCCTTTCTGCGTTGCTATGAAAAAGCACTGCACAAAAACTTGGAATTCTTCACATTCATTATATTTTTGCATTATCTTTATTATAAAGGGGCGTATTCCAAAGCAGTCTTCAGGATCTGTAACAGCCTTTGGTAGAAGAGGCAGGGATGAAAAACCTACATACTCAAGGTGGAAAGTGATGGGTCCGTAGGAAGGACTGGGACACGGTTACAGTATAGTAGGGGCCAGGACTTGACGACATTAAAGTGCCTTCAGCACTGTGTTCCCAGAGGAACCACAGTACAATTCTTAGCAGAGCATGGCCTCCTTTACTGCCAGATCTGGGAAAGCAAGGTTTTTTCATAGAACTGTTAATAGTAACGTTAGGGGATTTACTGTCTCTCTTCACCTTGGGTATTTCCTGGTTGTCGGTTCATTTATGGTTCTAATCAATCTTGGGAAGAGGATTTACTGTCAGAAATAGGAGTCCCTTTGCACGTTTCTTGTACTTGACAGTAATAGGGCATCTGAGAGAAAAGTTTTGTTTGCCTGCACTACACGAGTCTTATTCTCCTTCCAAAGATCCATCTGGATTTTTCTTTGGAGTAAGATCTCTTTCTTTCTCTTTGTTTCAAATTTGAAATCTTTAGAGGAGTTTGTTTTAAACACTGTACTGGCTCACACACCCCCCTACACACATTTTCTATTTTCCCCCAGTAGTCCTCTGTCAGTGGCAAAAAAGTACATAGAGAACAAAATAGTACATAGGTGGGTTTTTTTCAGACTTAAAAACTTCTTATCTTTTATGAAGGGGAAGTTGTCTTTACTCAGACTTTGGCAAAGAAGCTCTGAGATCTGTCAGCTTTCAGAGAAAGTCCCACTTTTTTGCATTGATTTCTAGCAGCTTATTTTCTGAGGCTGAGCAATTTAGAGCTGCTTCTCCCCTACCCCCGGAGCTCTTGGGGTTGCCCTGACCGTTCATGGAGCATGCTGTAACGGATCCAAGGATGGGGATGTTGGCAAATGTTACTACACCTGGAGCCTGCATTTTCACCTGGCAGTAGTCAAGACAGCAAATAAGTACAAAACATGTTGAACTGGTCACAACAAGTGTAACCAGGATTAACATGATTCTTTTCAAACAGCAAGTTTGCTCTTCTATTTTGAGTCATCTCATTTCATTTAAAAGGTCTTAAGTGACCTATAACAGATGAAGTAGCTATGATTAGGCATATTCCACGATTGCACAAGTGTTCATCTGCTCTGCTTTTCTGCACAATCCTGGTTGAAGGCTCCAGTATCGTGCATGCCACCAAGGCTGGGGATATGAGTGGATGCTATCACACGCTTTCTAAGTGCCTGTGATCATGAAGGCGTCCAACTGCCTCGGCTGATGAGTCACCCTGCAATGAAGGAACGAACCTTCGAGACAAGGAGTTTACAAGGTTTTTACACATATGGCCAGACTAAATAACTCTAGTCTGGTGTGATATAGCAGAAAGCAGCTGTGAAACAAAGATCAGAACAGTTTTAAAGTCTAAGGCCTTTGGAAAGAGTAGAAAAGCACATCTGGGGAAGTAATTGCAGATTTTTCTTTCGCTCCTTCTTCTCCCCTCCTTCTTGTAAACTCATACCACAAGTGAGCCAGAAATGTTGCTGAAGGGAAGGAGAGGAAAGGATCAGATTTGCAGAATGGCCAGTTTCTGGGTATATGTTATAAAATGCCTAATCCTGCTATCCTGTAAGAAAGAGACGCTGGGAAATCACTTTCTTCCCTTCTTGACCAGTGACCTGCAGATGAATGATCTGGCTGAATATAACTGGGGTTGGCTCTGTGCTCTTGAGCTGCCTGTTGCCTGTATTTTAGCCATTTCCAAACTCACTAGCAGCACATTAATGTGGCGTGGGGTGGCCGGCACAGCGAGATTCCTCCCAATAACTCAGAGCACCCCAGGAAGAGGCAGACCTAACACTGGCAAAGTGCACCTTGCAAGCGAAGGGCATGTGAGCAGAGCCCCTCTATTGCCCTGTTAATCCAGAACGATGCTGTTGTAACACAGAATCAGTGCCTTGACTTGGTCTTTAAGTTGAGAGCAATAGTCTCACCCTGGAAAATGGCAAGGCAGGGATGTTTCTGTTTCCAGTCACTTTACCCTTGTTGCTTTGTCTCTCCAGATGATGTTCGATTGTTTGGCTTTGTCCGATTCACCACCGGCGATGCCATGAGCAAGCGAGTCAAGTTTGCCCTCATCACTTGGATTGGAGAGGATGTCAGTGGCCTGCAGAGAGCCAAAACTGGGACCGACAAGACTCTGGTCAAAGAAGTAGTACAGGTAACCTCTTCCTTCTGCTTCTAACCACCAGTTCTCATCACTTCTAGCTCTACAAACACCAGCAGGAGGTAAGAGAGGGGGAAGGATTGGATCATCCTTCAACTTAGTAGTTAATCCTTTAAAAAGAAGATGGTTTCCTATTGCCTGTTTTCCTACTAGGAAGGTTTAACATCTGCCCTTTGAGCACTCAGGCATAAAGAAGCACCTTTGAGCTTAAAGCTGTCTTAACTATTTAATGAAGAGGGAATACATGCACTCCCCTCCTTGTCACCAGTAAGATGTTTGCCATCTCCTTCCTTGATATGGAAATAACATAATACTGAATGGTAGAGAACAAGGCAGTGTTAAGTTAAGCAGGTAAAATTAAACAGAAAAACCCACGCCCTTGTTTAAACTTTTCTCTTGAGGCCTTTTGTCTCAGCACCATCAATTCATGGACCTAATCAACTAAAGTCTGAAGTCCCTATCAGTACCAATTAACTAACAGCTCTTAATAGCTAACTAGATTTGAATAGTCTTCTGTTTGGCTTTGGGCGTATCAGGGAAAAAGAGAAATGTGTTTAGTACACACCTTGGAAGGGCTTCAGTTGGATTTCCCTGCCCCAACTGAGCTCATCATTTAACTCTGTCGAGGCCTCCCAGGGTACTCTGAGCTGGGCTCACTCTCTTGGGCTCCAAGCTCAGTCCAAGCGAATGAAAACAAGCAACAGCCACGAGAGAAGTGAATTGTGGAAGGCTGCTAAAGAACTGCTGCAGAAGAGATGACTTTAATGGAGAAGATGCTAACGTTTAGCATGTTTCCTCTGAAGAATTATTTAAAGCAAGATTAGCTCTTTCAACTAAACCTAGGGCCAGCTCTCCAATGCCTGAGAAATGGTCTTTCTTATGCACTTGGAGAACAGGCTGAGCATTGAAATAATCTCCCTCAATAATTGTGTTCTTGCCTATGTAAAGAAATCTCCCAGTAGGACATTATGAAGGATAAGAATGAAGTCCTCCTCAATTCATTGGTAGTTTGTATGATACAGAAGATTATATTTAGATAAGAAGTATGAAGAATATAATAAATTCATATCCTTCCAGAAGATAAGCACTGGTGCTAAATCTTTCAAAATGACAACTATGCAGAGGGGCCCATTCTGAATAGGAACTTCTGTAATGACACCTGAGAGATAGGAAAGCAGATCTCTGTTCATGTGAAGCAGCTGAAATTGTGTAATTGTAGCTGAAGATGAAATTATAGAGTACTAATGAATGATTCATATAAGAGTCACTAAGCCCAAGATTTTTTTAAAAATATGTTTAGCCAATTTATTCCTGGTGAGTTGAATAGCGTTCCTGAATGCCGTTTTAAGATCTGTCCCTCAGGTCTGTCACATATAATTTGCAATTTCACTTGTTTCATCTTTGATTAGTAGTCTGTATGAGTTAATAACCTGGTGGAACATTAACCATTCTTGGCTGTTACTTAAAAGCTTTCATATTCCAATTAATCTGCACTAAAATATGAAAACAATACAACTTGTGCTTGATACACTTTTATTGAGCAACCATGTCTATAACCCACTCCAAAGCATTTCTGAATGTAATGTCAATGGTGATCTCCTTTCCATAAGAAATTATCTTGACAACTATTTTGAATAGTTCTACATGTGCAACTGAATCCCTCTGAGTGGAGTGGGATAAAAGCAGAAATATTGTCTTCTTTTTGTGCATGTAACCTTACAGATAATCTGTTGAAACAAAAGTGGACAAGAAAGTCCGACTGAAATTTAGTGGAGGGAATTTATCCCAGAGTTATTTCACTCTTACTAGTTCTCTTGACCTTCAAGTACATTCCCAGTCACCCCACTGCTTTGGATTTTTACGGAGATTGAGATGTGAGTTATACATAGAAAAACACAGTTGGTTGGTTGCTGTAATGATAACCTACAAATCTGACTCAGTATTGGTTCATCATTTGGAATAAGTAGTACTCTAAAGTGGGATTTTTTTTCTTTACAAACCCTGAAGACAATCTAGGCTATTGATGCAGTTTGGCTCTCTGCGGTTTTAGCCCATAGGTGCACTTACCCTATGTGACATAGCTCTCCTTCCAAGGAAGCGTGGCACAAGGAGGCTTTTTGTACAGCAGATAACAGCTTTGATTTTGTGATCTATAGAAGTGATTGGTTGGGATTCCAGAACAACAGCTCTTCAGTCTGACAAGCCCTCAGTAAAACTTGTAGGGCTCTCACTGACCAAAGCTCCAGTGTGAGGGGAGGCCTGCTTTATATTCTCTGCTACGTTGTAGATGCATTGATGAGCTACGGTTGAGCTCTGCTCAAAGCTGAGCAAACGCCAATAAACGTTGCTCTTCCGCCGAGACACTCAAAGTGAAAGACAGCTTGAATACCGCCTAGCAAGCAAACCCCATGATGTTGCATCTGTGGAATAAAGAGTGTTCACACATGGTGATTATTAAGGGTGTCCTAGAAGCACCTGCATAACGAAAACGTAAGGGACATTAACTGTTGAAGAGTAGATTATGGGCTTGTGAACAAAAGGTTGAAATATTATAAAGCGAGGAGAGGAACTGGGTTGCCCTCGCTTTTGTATTCCTCCCTTGGAAGGGGGAGCAGGTGTTCTGAAATCTAGGGAGGTGGCTTGGGAAGCAATGCTGATAGTCAGCGGAGGAGGTTGCCAGAAAATCTCTCAGGAAGAAAGGACAATTGATTTTTAGCTGTAATAACTGTAAAATTACAGGGATGGATCTCATCTGGTGCAAACAGCCATAGTTCTCTTGATCTGTACTAGCTGAGAATCAGGTCTTCTTGTTTATTTGGGACTATCCTTATTACCTCTTTAATGTTGTTGGAAAATGGGTTTTGCATTTATTGTATTTATTTTGGACTGTAGAAAAATGCATTTTGCATCTAAGGAACGTTCAGTAGCTTTTTTTCACAGCCATTTATTTTCCATCATTTCCTCTTTACCTCAGCTGGAAATCTTGGATCAAGCCTGTGACCTGGTCCCAGTAGTTCAGCTGAGAGCAGGTTAGAAGTAAGGCCAGGATGGGGAATGGGTATTTATCTCTATCTTCTTAACGGTATAGCTAAGTACTAATGTGTGGAGACTTTCCTGTGTAAATGGAGACATGGAGTAAGGTGATGCAGTAGTCCATCTTTTCTCTACTGAGCTTCTGTGTAGGCCAAGGACAGACCTAGGGGTGGGGGATAGTAGCACACAACGTCCCGTGCTTTGCAGGCTGTTGCTTAAGCTGTTCGGGAGTTCATTTCTGGGGTACAGTCTAGACCTAGATCTAGAATGATCTAAACTTAACAGCTGGGGAACTTTATGAAACAGTAAGCCAGGATGACTTAAACTACCAGGCTGCATCTATTTTGTCATCAGCAATAGTGTGTCTTACCTTGTGCACGTGAGTGAACTGGCAGATGCTTACAGTAAGCCACACATGCAGCAGACCCCACAGCATTTGTGTCCTCTGCACAGCTGCAGTTTGATCACTGTGCGCAGCTAGCTGTCATGCCAAGCTTGTACCCAGCTGCTAGCAGATACCAGCTGAACGGAAAGGCTTTGGGCATATTTTCTACTTGGCTAAAAAGGAGATCATCCAAAGCTGGTCTTAAACTCATGTTTTATGTCCCTGACAGTAAGGATGGTTTTGCCTTTTACCTCCTTCATATGCGCAAGCTGTGGCTCATTCAGCCTTAGTACAAATCCATCCGGGAGACTCTCTGTGCTCTGAGGGCTGTTGTTTTGACCTCTTTTATTCCAGAGGCCCAGGAGAAACAGGTCGATCAGCTTAAGCCCAGAAATCAAGGCTATTGTAAGCTGCTTGTCATGGCTAGGAACGGCTGCCAGCACGAGGTTCAGTGCAGCCATAAAAATTCCTGCAAGCTGAAACCTGGCAGCTGTGGGTTTTAAGTACAGGAGCATCAGGCCTTCCAGTGAACGGCCCCGTTCACTTTGAGGAGAGGCAGAGGGATGATGTGGTGCTTTTCTTCTAGTAAGGACAAGCCCAGGCACAACGGTTGCAGGGCTGGGAGTGGCAACCGGTGCTAAAGTGGTCTGGTTTTGATGTAAATGCCAAAGAACTGAAAACAGAACTTGGTTTCCCTCTGAGTGTTGCTTCCTCTCTGTGAACTTGTTGCCCTTCATGACTGCATTTCCTACCAGGAGATTAACTCTTCATTAGGCAGCGTGGAGGTCTTTTTCCTGACGGGACTGAATTCCCCTGCAGGGCTGTCTCAGCAAAGGGACTGCCCAACCTTTGCCAGTTTGTTTTATTTTCCATGGATTTTGACTCTTCTCTGCTTTCTTCAGCACTCCTGCCCCCACAAAGTCATGTGCTCTATTATTTGCCTAAATCATGTTCAGGGTAAAACAGCTCTGTTTCTGTGAGCAAATATTTGTGGCATTTTATTCATTATTATTTTTGGTGAGGAATTTGCCTGGCTTTAGTGATGTCAACAAGTTTACTGAGTTCCTGCTTTGGAGCTCATGACCAGATCTTTTTTGTTCACCTTTCTCTTTTCCTCTGGATTCCTCATTGCACTGATGCTGGTACCTCATGAGGGAGGATGCACTTACGGGGTTACTGTCCCTGGTCTCGGGACAGATACAACACATATAACTCCATGTATGTGCATTAGGTTTCTCCTGTTGGTACAGTGGCCTAAACAGAAGATGGTTTAATAGCTTTGTTAGAGGCAGTCAGAAAATCAAACTCATGCAGTAACGGCTATGTCACAGTGGCTTTGAGACAGTCTTTCTCAGGAGGGTGAGTGAGATCCTGCTGGGAAGGCAAACAGAATTGTTCTTTTTGACTGTTTTTCCTATTCTGGTTTACTGTAATGACCATACCAAATGGATATGGATTTACAAGAACTCCTAGTCCTCATCTAGAGAAGGTGGTAACTTTATAAGTAACTTCTTCAGGGCAGAATAAACAGCTTCTCATCCCCCCACATCTGACACACAGCCCTGTGACTTTTCCAGTGGGATGCAGCACAGATAGGAAGAATTTGCAGATCAGCTGAAATGTAGTTCCCATTGCTGAGAGATGTGTTTGCCAGAGGTTTGGGCTGGCTTCTCCTAGTGGCTGGAACTGGTCCATGTAAAAATTGGCAAGGAGTAAATTTCAAGAGAGGGTTTTTGCTGATAGCTTCGACTCTGACAGCTGATCGCAGGACCAGGTTTGGTATAGCTAGAGTGGAGGGCAGTGGTACTGTATTGCTATAGGCGCTTGTCAATTTATAGCTCTCCTTGTACTCAGAGAAGCCCTGCTAGAACATACCTCTGCTGCAGCTATAGGATATGTCCCTTCTTCCCCATGACCCCAGGTCTAGGACTCATACCATGCTGGAAAAGAAACATGGGAGATGTCATCTCCTCTGTACTGCATCTGCACTGAAAATAAGATGACCAGTGGATGGGAGTGGTGACATTAAGCACAGTGGAACTGAGGATTTTGAACATCAGTGGAGGCTGCTGCAAGCCCCAATGTAAATAAAAACAGCAAGAAGCTGCTCAACTACCTGGCACCGTCCCTAGCTGCTAAGAACCCAAGTGTCTGTAGACGATACAAGGATTTTCCTTCTGGCTTCAGGCCTACCGATGCTGGGATTTATTAAGGGCCTCTGCAGACCTTTTTGGTACAGTATCTGCACCAGACAGATTTTCCCTTGGCCGGTTTAGGGAAATTTTATGGCCCCATATGCTAAACNCCCCCCCCCCCCCCCCCCATAAAGGTGTCTGCAAGATAAAGGCTGGACTGAGCTTGCTGTACAAATTTCATGCTTCCCAGGGAGAGATGCAGGCTCACTTTTTGCATCCTGACCTGCATGGTTGGAGCCCTTTTGCAAAATTGTGACCTGACCCTCTGCTACTCAGGCGCCAAGTGAAGCATGTGCTAGATAGGTGTATTGAAGAACCATGAGTAAACCTTACTTGAACATTATGTGTTCAATGATTTGAGAGGCAAAGCAAAGAGACCGTGGTCACTGTTGTGTCGTGAGAGCGATAAAGATAAATGGCGTCATTGTTTTTGTTATATGTAGGCTGCTGGTGACTCTGGGGTGAATACAAAGGCTAGAATTCACTCGCAGGTCGTGCTGCGGTTGTAAAAAGCTTGGGGATAGGGAGGAGAAAAGAAAAGGAAGTGGAGAATGTGAAATGAAGATGCATGTCAGCAAAGCGAGGGCCCAAGCATCAGAGTTAGGCACTGTGCCTCAGGTGGCTATAACTTCTGCAATTCTCTTGAAAGGCATTAGATATCGGTATATGTGAGAGAAGAGAAAGCAGCAACTTTCCCCACCCCAGTCTCTTAAGGGCAGAAAGAAAATCTGGTGGCAGAGCAGAAATCTTGCTGAAGTCAGATGCCTGTTGGCGTTGCTGTTACCCACTTGAAGCCAAGATTTTTCCTGGTGCTTTACAGGACCTGGTTTGCTATGATCAGTTATTTGTAATTGCAGATGACAGTCATGCCAAATAAGAACCACTGCCTGGTCTAGCTAACATCAGACCCAATTAAATCAGTTGGGAGTAGTTTTACATTCTGGCAGTTTCAGTGGGGACAAAAAAAAAGTGAACTCTGGATAAGATGGCCCTTGGCTGAAAAGTGCTGCTGGTGATCATGGGTGCCCAATCTCCTGGTCTGAGAGCCAGAGTCCCTCCTGTCTTCCTGCCCTGATGACACATGAAACAGTTTCAACTGTCTCTAAAATACTTATATGCCTCCCTTCACCTTATGATTTGCACCCTGAACAAAACGCTCAATCCCAGAGAGCTCAAACAGTGAATTTGGAGTGATGGGGGAGGCTATGGCTGAAGAAGGGTCAAGCAGGATATTGAAATCAGGAGTTCCAGGCAGCAAACTCACCGGAAGCGTCTTCTCCCCGTGAGGCCAGGCTTGATGAGACATCGTGGTGGGTAACAGCCGGTGTGAAAAACCAAAGAAGCCCCTGACAGCACCTGCCAGCAGAAAGGAATAAAGCAAAGAGTTATTAATAGCAATGACCCAGATTGCACTCCGAGGGTACAAATCTGGCACAAGAGGTGGCCCAGTCAGCTAAGAGGATATTTAAGAGTAGCTGGGAACATAACCCATCTGGCCACTGCTAGGGGGAGATTGTTCAAACCTTGCAAGATGTCTTGGTGGCATTGACATGAAATAGTGGCTGGTGCTCCCAGATCATCACCCAGGAATCATCTGGTTAACTGTCTAGTTGAGAAGACATTTGAGTAATTATAATTACTTTGTGATGATACCTATAATTTAGTTCCCTTCTGTTCGTGCATGAGTGCACTTGCAGTTTTAATTTCAGAATCAGCTGGATCCTGCAGGGTGGGCATTGAAGGAAACCCTCCCCGCATTTGTAAAATACACACACTTTTCATGGAATCCCCTCTGAAATTATTTTATGGGCCTGCTTCAGTTCTCACTAAAGTCAGGGCAAAGACTAGCACTGAAGTTGGGTAGTCCTGGATAATCTGCTTCCTGAGTTGAAGAAAATTTGTTAAACCTGTTAGCATGTAGAAAAGAAATTGAAAAGGCTCAGCTCAAAAATCATGTAGGTAGCACACCTCAGTGAGCATCAAATAGTTGAAAATCATTTGTTTGGTCTTAGCAAGAGCTGAGCTTTGCAGAGATCTCACACGGGAGATCTGGAAGTAGGACACTTGTGAGCATGACCAAACCTGATGTTTTGGGCAGTTTGCCTCTTCCATTTCCCATCTCAAAAAAAAGGATTTTTTTCTCTACATAAACAATTTCTTTCCCATTTTCCCTGAACTCTGCTAAGACATGGATGAGTGCCTGTAATGTCTGTCGGCCGTCACACCAGAAAAGCCAACTATTGAAGCGTGGAGCAAAATGGTGCTGTGAAGCAGTTGTTATTTCTTAGGACTTTGCCTAGCTGCTGACAAGGTAAAGCAGAGCAGCCAAGGCTGCTCATAGCTGCTAGAAGCCTTCCCCCCCCCCCCGCCAAAGCAACTCGTCAGTAGTGAGGATTTCCTACAGTGTGAAACAGGATCAGCTGCAGCCTGGGAGACTGGCGTGGGGGAGGGAGCTGTTTTGCTCTCCCTTCCATTTCTTCCACCGCATGAAAGAGGTGCTGAGGCTCTTTCAAGCTGAATCCTTCTCCACCCCCTCCTTTACCCGACTCTGATCCCAAACCAAGACCCTTGAGACGCTGCCAAATAAAGAGCTCTCCCATGGCTTAGAGGCTGAAACCAATTAGAAACCCCCTCTCCACGGTTCTGCCAGGGCTGTTCCAGTGCTGGGGAGACCCAGACAAGATGACTGCTTCTCTCTCAAAGCATCGCTTCATTGTCCCAGGCAGCCTCTGTCACCTTTCGGGGAGCTTGCTGCCCAGGGAGCCAGGCATTGCAGCTTTCCTGAGACGTTGCAGTAGGGCTGTTGGGATTTTATTTCTTTTTTTTTTTGTCATCAGTTTGTCCCTGGCCCTGCAGAGTGCAATGAATGCTTGTGTTTTTCATGCTGTCTAAAACCTCTGTGGGTTGGGGGAAGGGAAAGACACATGCAGCGTTTTCAGTTGTGGTTAGGAAGGGAAGGAAAATGCTAAAGCAATAAGCAAATGTGCATGTTTGCTGAAATATCTCTGCACACACATGCGTGCCACCCTTGCTGCGAGGCAGGAGGGACAGCCCCCACAAAGGAACAAATCCCTGACTGTAGTGACACTGCCATGACAAGTGCCCTAAAGGCACCGTGGGATCCCATTCACAGCGATCTGTTCTGAGAAAGGTTTTCTCTGTTCACAACCTCACATCACAGCATGCTGCCTAGGGCTTGCCCAGCTCCCATAAGTTGCAAAGAGCATTCAAGCAGCTAGATAGCAGCCCTGCAGTACACAAGTGTTTTAATAAAGCATGTCCTTAAAGGTCACTTTGGATCATTAGACCACAGAGCATGGTGGAGCCTATTAACAACAGCAGCAGCCTGTCCAGCACAGTATCTTTGTTTTGGCCATGATGTGTATTAGATAGTTGAGAGAAGGAGTCAGTAAATCTACTACTAAAGTAGACTTATTTGCTCCAGGTACCATCTGCATGTTGCTCAATCTTTAACTGAAGCATCCTCCCATCAGCTGGTGGGGTACGGTACTGCAGTGTACTGTAGTGTAGTGCTGTTCTCCTTGTTCTGGGAGAAGGGCTCCTAAAAAGGACCAGGGCACGGACAGGTTTAGTGACTTGCTGAAGATTATGCTGAGGGTCTGTGGTAGTTACAAGGTCAACAATTTTGAGCTTCTGTTTTCATACTGCTTAGGAAACTTGACCTAACCTAGTCTGTGCATTTATCGCTAGGAAGAGTTGTTGCATAGGGCAGGATTGGGTCTTGCAGCCAGTGACTGTAAAAGTACAAACATAAAATTCCTCCAGGTTCGGTCTTGGGTTTTGCCATCACTAGTCTTCTGTCTCATCCACAGCTTTCTATTTATCATCATCCCTACCACAGTAGATAAGGGTATAGAGCTCATACAGCCATGGAAGCTGTGTAATGCTTCGTTATTCAGGTACTTGGACAAGTATCCCCTTTTTTTAACAGGCTTTTTCTTTCTCTCTTACAGAACTTTGCCAAAGAATTTGTCATCAGTGACCACAAAGAGCTGGACGAGGATTACATCAAGAATGAGCTGAAGAAAGCAGGGGGGGCTAATTATGATGCACAGACTGAGTAAACGCATGAACCTCCTGGCACCATCACCTGGATCTCAAAGGGAGGGGAAAGGCACAACAAACTAACACAACTGAGATGAGGCAACTGAAATCCCCAGCTTTCTGTGTGTGCACCTAAGAACTCCCTTCCTTTGCATACAGTGGACTTTTATTTTCCACTCTATCTCATGAAACATCCCTCTCTGGGGTTCTGATCCCGCCCCCCCCCCTTCCTTTTTTTTTACTCATAACTCTGTCCATGTTCTCGCATCTGTGGAATTTAGGTTTGGCTCTGCTTTGGTCCTATTCAACATTGTGTTCGTAGAGGCTTGCCATTGTGTCCTTCTTCGTATGCATGCATGTCTGTGTGTTTTAGTTGGGCTCAACCTGGTCTCTGAGGGGAGAAAGTTTTGGGGGAGTTCTGAATATCGATTATTTTAATTTTTTTTTTTATTTGTTCTCACTGATATTCTTGGGAATAATATTTGTTGCTGTTCTAGGCTCAGATCAACTTGAGCTGACTTCACTCAAACTTTGATTAAGTCGTCTAAGCTTAAATGTCCAACTGAGATGTTATCTAACAGCTTAAAAAACAAAGCAAACAAAAAATTCTTCAACTCTTAATAAATGGGAATAAATTTGCCTTAAACATTGCTTGACAGTTGCTATGCTATGTGCTGCATCTCTACCCCTCCCTCTTAAAAATAAGATCCAACACGATCCGAATGTGGAGGTTTTGTTGTTTTTTGGAGGTATCATGGCACAGTAAAGTGAGGGGCTTAGAAATGTTTGGACACTTGTTCACTATTTTGTGTACATTGGTCTCTGGGTTTGTATTTGACTTTCCTAATGCTGGGGCTCAGGAGGTGAAACTGAAATGCATAGATTTTCTTTTTAAATGATGTCTGCAAAAATAGCAGCCGCTGAATCCTAGCAGCCTTCTCTGCCCATGCCCCCCCCTGTTTTTTTGCAGTTAAACACAACATCGTCAGTTATTTGGGGCCTTCAGGCAGTGAACCATCCTGCAGCAGTGACCAAGGGATGGAGCAGGGCAACTCTGTCCCAGTTGGGATGAAACATTCAACAGCAGAGCCTCAGAGATAGCCTGGGCACAGTTTGTTTGGTACCAAACTGTTTGTTTGGGGGGCTTCTTTGTATGGGGTTTTTTTTTCCATCAAAGGTAATTGTCCCCAGAATTATGTGTAAGGGGAAACTGTGTTGTACTGGGGCTTGGGAGTCAGCGCTATAAACCCATTACAGAAATAAATGTTTTTCAAGAACAGTTCTCAGCGACTCTGTTGTTCTTTTACCTTCCCTGCAACAACAAGCCTATATTTAGGAGGTCTCCTAATCCTGGGTGTAAGGCTTTGAGCTTTTGCAATCTTGGGGCTATTAGGAGAATTAAACACTGGCTTAAATGTAAAATGATCTCAGTGCCTGCAGCCTTTGTCTGCTTGTCTCCACTCTGAAAGGCAGAGGTGACCACAGTGCATCTGACATACTTTTTGTTCAGCAGCTCTACATCTAAATTTCCAGTGCCAAAATGCCAAGTGGGAATGGTAATTAGGTCAAAGAGAATTTCATACCCACGTAAAATAACTGTAGAGAGGTCAGGAACAGATTTGGGAGCAAGAACGACACTTGCAGAGGGAAGTTTTCCTGCTTCCTGTGCAGGGTTACATGGGGCATTACAATGCTGGACTGAGCTTACTAAAACTTGCCCTGAAAGAAGGGAAATGGTTATTCTTTACAGGACTGACAGTAGGGACAGGCATAACAAATGGGAAAGAGCTTTGCAGAGAGCTTGCGATGCTCTGAGGCCTTGCCTTACCGGTCCAGCGACCACAATAAACTTGACAGCTTGTGGGGTACTGAGACAACAATCTCAGTCTGGTCTTTAAGCCTGGCAGCAGTGTTGCAAGAAATTCATCAGCACCAGCTGTGGTGTCGGGTTTGATGCACTGCTCAAGAAAGAGCTCAGCACAGAGGCAAAACAGCTCGCTCAGCCGCTCGAAGGCATCTCAGCAAGAAAAGCAGAGCACTTGTGCTGCCTTTGGCAAGCTGGCTCCAGGGATGGAGGAAGTGAAGGCATCACCCTGGCCTCTTCAGTTGCTTTGCTGTCCTCAGTCAGCATATGCCTCCCACAGAGTATTTTTCTAAAGACTTTCTAAATCTTTTCTAAATATTTGTCTCCCCCAGGTAACTTCTCCAGGTGTGTCTGTTCCATGCCCTCTTTGACAGCCGCTGTTGGGGCCCAGTGCACTGTATCCGGGGCTGACTCACCAGCGGTGGCTGGATCGGCTGGGAGGGGAGACGCAGGGCTTGTTCCTCCCTTGGATTTTCTCCTGACTTCTGCAGTAGTTTGAAGTAGGACTCCAAAGTACTCATACAAGATAACCATCCCATTTGCCCTTAGTCACTCCAGTTTGCAGAACATGCAAGATCCCGTATTCCCTCTTTGAATCGCCTCTATGGCGTACTGGCACATGTGGTCCCATTTTGACCACGGGAATTTCAAGCTTGCAGTCGCTTGTACAGCAATTGCATGAGCAACATTAGATACACATGAGAAAAATGAGGAAGAGAGGGAATTACTCATTTGTGATAAGACATCAGGATAAATCCTTATGGAAAAAACTAGCCTAATGAATGATACTAATAACAGAGAATTAGTGGGGTTTTGCTTTGTTTCCAGCCTCAGTTTCATCTTCTTGGGCAGGCTGCCTAGCAATACCATCTTGCTAATGCTCTGAAGAACTTCGTGGGGAAAAAACCAGGATGAGATGTACAAAAGCGGTGCTGCTGGTCTGTCTCTGGCCTCACTGGAGCACAGTTGGGTCAGTTCTGAAAAAACCCACCAGGGAGTTGTTTGTTCAGTCCTGTTCCTCTAACAACACTGCAACAGCCAAGTTAATCAAGTCCATGCTTGTCGAACCCTCAGTCAAATATAAGATTATCTTTGTCACAAAGAATGCCTTGGAAACACACCCAGCCCCGACCCCAGCCCCAGCCCAAGCTGATGAATGTACATCCCAGGTGGCTGCCTAGGAGTGCTTGGGGCAAAACGTGTTTCAAGAATTCAGTACTTCCCTCCCTCTCTACTCATCACTCCTGTAAGAGTAATCTGAATTAGACATTAAATGGCTTTGTTTTTGAAATGTTCATTATACTTCAGCATTACCAAATGGTCTTCATTTTCCTCAAGAGAGTGACGTTATTGGTATTATGTCAAACCCTCATGTTTGTAATAGGAGCAGCTCAGATAGTCACAGGGGTTATACATGCCTGGTGTAACTCATAATCTGCTCTGGAGACTAAAACTTATCTCTGGGGTCTGCTGTTGCTTGGCCGGAAAAGTATTTACCCGACAGTGTTTGCATGCATTATCCTTCCTTGCTAATAATTAAGAATGCAAGAAACAATTGACAAAAATTGAGCAGAAGAAAGACTGGGACATGAAGAGTAAAGGCATAAGACCAATTATTCATGGTGCATTTGGGATCTCACGCTTGGCATATCACAATAACACAACATAAATTGGAAATTGTCTCTATTTTAAGACTCCAGGCCTCCTCAGAATGATTCTTCGCAGCACATTAGTGTAGCTGAATGTCTGCAAGTGGCTGATGCTCTGATCAGATACATTAGGGACTCTATTATGGACTGTGTTTTGCACCCAGGGTGGTGGAGACAAAGGAATTAAGAATACCTATTTGTTTGGTAATACTTCTCATCAGGAGGTCTTAGAGTGTTCCAGAAAGAGCAGTACAAACCAGACCATATTGTCGTTCCTGGAGCACAATGCCCTTGTTTAGGAAAGGGCCTTTTACCATGGAATTGAAGCAGAAATAGCAGCCCATGTGTCATAGGGCCCCACAGCCCAGCCTGGGGAGCCAGCCTCTTAATGTATGCATTCCTCACCTTATAAGAGCAATGCTGATAACGCTCCATCCTAAGATTTATGGTAATGACCATATGAGACATAGGTTTTCTTTTTCATTTTTAATGTATTTTTTATGTAGTCAGGTGCCCTGTTTTGTGTCCATTTAGCATTCAAACCCTGTTTTTGCCTTATCAGCCCTTTCATCAGGCTTTAAAGACCTGCTGCTGCACAAAGGCTTGTGGGCTGCGTTACAGGAGCCTGCGGTGTCCCTTGCTCCGCAGCTCAGTGGGGGCTTTGCCGTATGTTGGGGCTTGGGGCCGGGGAGGCTCTGCTCTGCCTCCAACAAAGCGAGGGAGAGCGTGAGTGGTGGCGACAGCACGCTGGGGGCTGTGTCTGGCAAGGAATAGATTGAAAGGGTTCAACGGCTGCTTTATATTTGGCACCGCCGAAGGATTTTTCTATTCCTCCGCATTACGAGTGCAGCAGATACGAGGCAGCATTCACTTTTAGCAGGGAAGGAGCAACAGAGCTAAGTGAAACATCCTCCAAAATCTTCTTGATTAATACAGAGAGTCAGACATGGCAGATGACTTCATTTTAGCAAGCCCAGATTGGGGGGCTTTTATGCAGTGCAGTCAGGTGGTGGTAAGGGATGGGGTGAATGGGTGAACCCCCAAGAGATGTTTAGGAGGCCGTGGTAGCCATCAGGGAGAAAAAGGCTCGGTACCCAGGGGCGAAGTTGTGGTGTGAGCATGGGAGACAGCGAGGCTGCTCTGAGTCATAGCAGGCTGCAACACACGAATGGCAAATTCTCACTCCGAGGAGTAGGTGGGCCTTTGCAGAACAGAAAATAGCTGAACCAGGCAACCCTGGCCGCACGGACAAGCCCATGGAAACCGCCAAAGTGCTCTGCGTGTGTTTTTATAGACTGCCATCCCAAAGAGTGCATAATGCCAGATTACTGGCTGGTGTTAAGTAGGCTCTGCTGTACGGACCCCTGGGGTGATCTAAATCTCTCCATCTTGAATTGTTGCAGTTATTTAGCAACAAGGCACCAGAGGAGCTGCAGAGAGGGGTGAAGGGGAGATGCAAGATATTTTGTGCATTACAGTATGAGTCTAGCTCAGTTCAGTGCTCCACGACACAGCACAAAACGGGACATTGTTTAATTGCTGTCAATACATGAGCTATAAGCTCTGCTCCAGGCATGACGACAGCAGCTCATTTTCTTGCCTTGTCCCCAGTGGACACGCTTCCGCTTACTGCTGGCACTGCATCTCGTAGAGTCACAGTGGTGCTTGGGTGGGGGCTGAAAGCAGGGAACTGAGGGTCTCTCACAGATTTCCCCAGACTGGACCCATGGGCTTGTGGAAGTGAAATATAATATCTCTTACTGAGCTATGAAGTGAGACGTCCTCCACCTCCAAATCTCACAAGTTTGGGACCTCTCTGTTGTATAATGGGGGCAATGTGTTAATGCAGTCCTCATCTAAGGCTTGGCTTTATGGCCCAATGAGGCAAAACATAGAGAGATGGTTTAATTGCAGTGTGATGAACTGCGTATTGCTTGGTGGGAATGAGTGCAATAAAAGACCATTCACAGCCCACTCAAGCCTTAATCCCTGGAATGGTACAGTCTTTCCTGGTGTGATTTGCACCTATGCTGGCAATCCATATGCTAAAAACATGGTCTCTTCAGCTTTCACAGACATCTGTTTCTGGCCTGGAGTAGCTCACTTTGCTCATCTTACAACAACTGATTGATTTGTGTAAGTTTATCAGGGCTGGGAAACAAAGAGAAGCCTTCCAAGATATTTCACCTTTCTCCCTCCCTCCCCATCAAAATGTCGAATAAGGTTTTTCATTAACCTTAAGACATCTTCAGAATGAAAGCGCATTTCCATGCAAATGCAGCTGAAGGGGAACAAACAGCATCTGTTCCGCAAATATTAAATGCGGGCAGTGGATGAACAGACTTATCTCCTTTATCATGATTAGCCACATTTCTGCCCTGTAATTTTGGCCTATCACTCAACAGAAACTCTAATCGGGATGTAATACATCCTATTGGCAAATTACAGCAATGCAGCTGTTCAAGGCAGCAGCTGAACCCTTTGGCAATTTAAACTAGGTTTTATTACACCCAGGGCAAGACTCCGGTAAGTATATTAGTGACATGATTTAAAAATAACAAGAGTTGAATCTTGTCCCACTGAAGTTAATTCTGACGTTGGTTTTCATGGGAGGAAGTGTTTCGCCAAAATCAGAAATCAAACAGGTCTCAGGAGTGTCTTCAGCCGAGTCAGACACTCTGAGAGCAAAGGAGCTGTGGTGAGATTGCCCCTCTGCAAAGGTGTGAATGCTGCCTTCTCACATTGATTTCTAGGCTACTATACACCAAGAAAAGTTTCATGTGAGGAAACTTATATGAAATCTGACTACAGAATACAAGGCTCAGAAAAGACTTAAAGCGTGCTGTGACAAAGTATGAATTTTCAGCTCTCTTCCATCTAGAATGTAACAATGAAGAGTATGTTATCATACCAAAGAGCACAAAAAGTGTATTTGACTTAAATTTCAGTGTTCCAATTTTGCTGAGTTCCAAACCAAAATAAAAACAAAAGCTGTTACAATTCTTGAGAGCAGAAATCCTGCAAAACCCCCTAAAGTTTTAAGGAAAAATTACTAGCATTTTTTCAGAAAAAGAATCATAACTCTTTATCGTAAAATTATAACCATGTTATAAAGTGACAAATTATTGTTACCCGTAGGCTATTAAAACCATTTGAAAATAGCTAGTAAGAATAGAGAGGCACTATACTCTCTTCTAGATGAAAAGTGACTCTTGTCTGTTTTGCAATGAAAGGGTGTCAGTATCCATACCAATGTATCAGTATTCACTGTACTACCTAGACAAGCAGCTGTTTTCAATATCCTTGTGTTGGCCGTCATCAGATACCATATTCTGTTTGAAAACGTTTTGCCTTTTTTTCCCCAAACACCTTCAGTTCAGGTGGAATTACAGGGTTAACGAAAAACATTTCAGACAGAATCACAAAAAACTTCTGAAGTCAGAAATAAGCACTTCCTTTCTCTTCTAAGCTCTTTTCCAGGAAGCATCTTGCATCTAGCTGTATCTTCCTTCTAACACACTCAGGCAAACTTTCTGGAGAATCCTTAAGCACTGCCACTGAATTGATATGGATGCAATTATGGAGTGATTTGATAGAGAATCTCAATCATGATCTGTACAGAGCAGTATATCTTACGTCAGAGCTGTAAATCAGAAACACTACAAAATTTATTATCTTCATCTTCCTTATTTAAAAGCTAGAACCTGTCAGATGAAACAATAAATCTGCTAGATGGCCCTCCTTGCATCAAGCCTCTTAATATTCCAGTTCATGTTTGCTTCTGAAAACTCTCTGTCAGCATTTCATTTTCCTCTCATACTGATACTTAATGCCTTAAGTGCTTGGAAAAATAAACACTGGCTTTAAGCAGTACAATCTCATGATCAGTTTATGTGAGGATTATTACACGAGTGCATTGAGGAGTCAGTCATAAATTGAGCACATTTTTGCCCTAGCTGGTGATTTAATTGCAGTGAATGGGATGGCATATTCCAAGAAGAATCATGGACCTGGGACATAGAGGAGATTCAACTAACAATTTTATCCAATTAACAAAACCTACTGTGATGGGGCATCAAACTATATAAATGTGAACCACACCATCTGGTGCTGGGGGCTGAAGAGAGAAGATCATGTTTTGCTGGGGGATGAACTGGTATCTCATAGCTGAGCACAGCATGATATAACAAGAATCAGTGGCTAAAGGTTGAAGACAGACAAATTGAAACAACAAACTAGGCATGCATTTTTATAAGGGAAGGTAATTAACCTCTGGAAGAAACAGTCAAGGCAATTGACTGGTTCACCATTTCTCCTACTACACAAAGCAAGAATGTTCTCTTTCTGGAATAGATGCTTGAATGAAACACCAATTATTGGGCTCAACAAATAGGGGGAATACAGTTGTCTGCTGTGCACAGATGATTAGATTTGATCTCATCTCTCTTCTGAACTTCAAGCATCTTCACTGTCTCAGGTACAATGATACAAGAACTGACTCAAAGTGCTTCTTCACTGAACTCAGATGCATTTGCAGTCGCAAGGCATAAATGAGCCAGCTCTACTCTAGACAGGAGGGACAGAGCAAATAGCTGAAATAGTAATGTCTTAAAGTGTTACAGCTGCATCCAAAGACAAAACTTCTCTCTCATAGCCATAAGGTTCTCAGCCGCAGATAAGGATACACAAGCCTTCGTTTGCAATAGTGGTCTTTTTTCCTTTCAGCACCATTTTGAATAGATTAAGTTGTCTGAAGTAGGGTTTATGACTTATGCCAAATGCTACTTTCAGCACAGCCAGAAAAGCTGAAGCCTTCCAGTGGGAAAAGAATTTAAGAATTTATGTGGAATTAAATTAAACCAGCACAAGCTCATCCTCTTAAATCCAGCTCAGGCAAGAAACCAAGAAAGTTTGGTTTTAGTGCATGTAGGACCAAAATTTAACAGAGTCTGAGTGATGTGATGGGAAAGAGCTCCGATAGAAATGTAAGGGCAGATTAAAACAAGGTATGGAACTGGTCACTGGCCCCCAGCCGCCTGCTCTGCCCTCCTGGCAAATGCTGCCACCCCAGACAACCGCCTCTGAATCTGCTTGCAGATCACTGAGTTTTCCTCTCAGCAGATTAATAGAAACTGAAAGTCTCTGAACAGGATAAACAGCAAGAACACACAAAGCCTCCACTTAACCCAGAGGCACAAAATGGAGCAGCAACCCCAAGTAGTGCCTGTGGAGCCGGATAGAGAGGTTCTGGTTATAATCTTGCTACGGACACCACAAAGTAGCAGCCTTCACTCAAGGCAGGAGGGCACAATGCTCAAAAATTGAGGTAAAAGCAGTGAAATGTATGCTCAAGTTTCTGCCTTTTCCATTCAAGCACTTAAACTGCTCCCAGCAAATCAATCTCACTGTTTGCAAAAAGAATGAGTGTTAATTACCAATCCCTTATGCAGGATACGAGGAAAGGGGAGGAGGTTGCTTACTAGTTATTTTGCATAGTGAATCCTGTGCAAAATGATAATGATTAGATCTTAAAGTAAGGTCAAAAGAGTCTTGTTAGGGCAACTACCAATTAATTATTGTCCTATAAATGCAACTATCCCTAATATTAATGCACAGCTCACAGCTTTTCATTCTGCGAGGATATTTTTCTGGCAAGTTTTAAAACCTGGTTAGCGGAGGAAGTCCACATTCTGCACTCACCAGCTTGCAAACACCCCACACAGGCCAAAATTCTCCTGGGGTTTAGCTTTATTGGAAATGCAAATCACAACAACAAAACAGCTTTCACTGTAAACTTCCTTTCCAAGCTTAACTGTTCCCAAGGTTGCTCTCTGGTGACACTTCCGTGCCAGTCTGCAATTTCTCTCTTATTTGGTTGCAACTTGTAAAACTGATCTGCAAGTGTGGTCCAGCAATAATTATATTGTTCCTTTATGCAGGGTTTATTATTTGAATTGAGTACAGCTCTGCATTTACAAGCAGGCTGTCAGAATTACTACCCAGTTACAAGTTATCTTCTCAAACATACACAAATAATTCTTCTGAATTCACATTTTACTACATTATTTATACCAACAGATGTCAAGGCAAGAACACACTTGAGTCCTTCCTGAAAACTGGTACTAATTTCAGTTTGGGAATACATTTTCCTCATGAAGAACACGTTAGAGGCAAGGATGTTTTCAAAGCAACTGGTTCTGGCATGTTACACTTTGAAACTAAAGATATGCTTTTTTCTAAAAGGATTCCATAAGATTCACACATACTTGGGAAAACAAAAGATCTTTTTGTATGTGTGTGAAAATCAACCCATTGCTGGACCAAGAAATCCAAGCTAACAAACAAATCTGCAATGGCTATAGATCATTTGGGGACTTCTTTACAGTGTAGGTTCTGGGACCATTCATAGTGATTTTTGAAATTCTTTGCTTTTGAAAGGTTCTTTGTGAGGGAAATGTGGTTTAGATTGAATCAGGGATATGGGAGCTGGAATAGGAACAGAGTCCACTTTCTCATTAAACAGAGTACTTTTCATGTTACAAGCACGACAGACCAATATAAATCACAGATAGGCCTGAAATTCAGTATTTGAATCCGCAGCCAGATTTGACCTTCCACTCTATTTCAAGGGAAGGGGGAAAGACACATTCATAGTTTACATTCAGACCCAGTTCAGAAAACACTGACCATTCAGAAAGGACCAGAGAGCTCCTGCTCCAGCAGCCTGGTGTACGAGATTGATTGGTGCATGAGATGGATTCAGGATAAACCTCCATGGAGCCTTAAAAAGACCTGAGAGACCTGAGAGTACTCAGACTGCCCCAGAGACGTCCAGTATTTTCCAGGACAGAACTGGTGAACCCTTATCTGTCTCATCACGCACTTACAAATTCCCTGTGGCTGGATACCCCACAGGCTGCTGCAGTGAATAACTAATGTAATTCCACAATTCTTCCGTGCAAGTAAGTTACAGCAATGTCTCTTATCCTTGTGTCGTCTGATACAAGCTCTGTTTGTTACCCCATAATTGAAATGGTACCTCACTATCCTCTTCTACAGAACAACCTTTTTCACTTTACCAGGCTTTCTGATCCAGATCATGTTTCAACAGTTACAAATGCAGTGTGGTAAAAGCATCACCAAAGAAAATGTCTTGTAATAGTAATAGGGTACTGTGTTACCCTCTCACTCTTTCAGAGAGAAAGATGATGTTCATTTCTGCAATGAAGTACAAAAGAAATCATAAAGACCTTTGGTTACAGGTCATCTGGTCCTTCTCTCTGTTCCTGTTGATTAAGTGGAAAGGAAAAAACCAGACTCAGAACTGTGATTTTTTTATTGTGCATTCATAGTTTTACGTTGGATTCAACTACATGAATTATTACTGAGCTACAGCTGTTAAAGAACACTGCTCAGGTAAAATCAGCATCTACTGGCTCCTGCTCAGCTGAAATCAATAGGCTTTTTGCCACCAATTTTTATAGTACCAGGCACAGAGATTTTGCTGTAATGTGTAAGGGTAAAAAATTTG
Source organism: Fregata magnificens (assembly GCA_013389945.1). Classification (NCBI taxonomy): domain Eukaryota; kingdom Metazoa; phylum Chordata; class Aves; order Suliformes; family Fregatidae; genus Fregata; species Fregata magnificens. The sequence continues at coordinate 285,046 of WAAD01040974.1, read as the reverse complement.
GACAGGCAGACAGATACAACGTTGTCTGTGTAAACTGAAACCAAAGCTTTTCAGCCTCGAGCAAGATTGTGTTCTTAATTAAGTACAAAAAAGAAGAATAATTGGATTCAGAAGTAACATTATCTTTCCTCTACCTCCTCTCACACCAGAAGGTACATTGGGTTTCACCATAATAAATCAATCACACAGTGCATCAAGCATACATCTGCGATGCTGCAGAGCTTCCCCACTGTGCTGGTTAAAAACAAGATCGGGTTAATCCAGAGCACAGGGCCAGGTGTCCTGAACTAGTTTTCAAGCAGTGAGTGCTACAGAAAAGATGGCTGGAGGTTGGGCACCATGCTGGGTATCTATTAAATTTAAATGGTGTTTCTCAGCAAGATCACTGAGCCAAGATGTTCTACTTGATGAGCTCAGGAAGAAACGATCACTAAAAAGAATATATTATAGTGCTCTGACTTTGACAGCTTCATCGCTGCAGCGTGGTTGCATTTTTATGCCTTCCTTTCAGTGTGATGGCTTCATATTGACTTAAGGAGCAGCTTAATATTGACAGCGGGTCATCTCCACTGGTGTGATTTCTTCAGTAGCTGTAATCTCCTCCTTGATGTAGTTCCTTGAAAAGTATCCTACACAATGAAGTAGTTTTTCAGGATAACTTAAGAACGTACAAGTGATGTTTTTTGTGTTCTTCAGTCATCGATCTTTGCAAGGCCTATGAGAAAGGCTTTAAAGATGACCAATATTGTCTATATTTGCTTGCTACCTGGTGATAAAGGAGAAGACACACAGAGTTCCTATATTTACTTCCCACCTGGACCTCACAGTGCATCAGAGGACAAATGATGGCACAGACTGAATGATCTTCCTGTCTAGTTTTTATTTCCTTTAGCTCACCCATGGATCAGTGGAGAGAGGTAGCTGAATTCAGAGGACACAATCAGAGCCTCTAAACTAGCGGCTAAATTTTCTCTAACTTCAATGCTTGGGATAATCTGTTTGGACATTGATATGGTTAGGGATCAGTTAATTTCCCCAAACTGCTGAAGACACATATAAAACCCAAAGCTCTCAACACAGTTCAACAAAAGGAAATAATCATTCCCTTCAGGAGCAATGAGCAATACGCAGTTTTATAAGAGGCCTGAATTATCTCCTGTCCCAAGTCCCAGATTAGCTTTGAGCAATTAGCAGGGATGTCCTTGGTGGCCATTTACTCATTCATTCTCTCCCTTCATAACACAAAACGAGTGAGAAAACGATACAGATCAGAGTGCTGGCATACGTACACGCCCAGATCATAAAAGCAAACTGAACTCCTAGAGGCACACCCTCTTCGACATCACCACAGTAGACAAGTGTTGCCCTGTGACTCCTGCTGCCCAGTATATGCAGACACTGCTACCAGCTCGCCTTGAATATCTTCTAAGCACCAAGGCAAGGATTCAATCATTAGTATGACATAAAGCTACAGCAGCCCAGATTTAAAAGGGAAACTTCCATGCCACATTGAAGGAAGACTGTGGCTACATAATCAGAAATTTGTCTCCAGGTGTTTGTATCTGACATCCTGTATTGTAAATGAGATTGTTAGGATTAGACTGGGTGGAGCAGGTCTAGGGTTGGACTGCTGATTGGGGGTTAGATCACAAATTCCTTGGTGGAGGGACTACCTTCCTATGACCGTACAATGCTTTAAACCACATAGGTGTTGTTCATGGGTGACTTTGAGATGCTTCCACAACTGATGAATGTTTTCAATAGAAGACACAGCATTGGTTACATGCGAGCCAGCCTGACAAAGGAATGAAATGTGTTCAGAAAAAATAACTGACCCCAAAAGCATCACCACAGATGATCAAAGAGAAGATGGCAGGAAGGTTGGTTTTGAAGAGAAAATCTTCAGAAGGCTTTTGGAGACACAGATGAGTAGAAGAGGCTATTTGGAGATGACTAGAAAATTTTTAGTGAGAAAATTAATTCAATAGCCACAATTCTCTGTGTGTCCAACACACTAGGAAATTTCACATTAACATTTACGAACAGGCATGCATTTTCTCCCTCATTGAAGCATTTTCCCGCTTCTATTTTCAGAGCACTCTGCAGTGCTCAGATAACCCAACCCTGTAACTCAATCCCAGCAGGAGACTATTTAATAAGAATCTTTTTAAGATAAAATTGTTCTACAAAGGCGGAAATAATGCAAGACCCTACAGTCCTTTTCAAAAGAAACAGCATCAGAGAAGTTAGATGTGGAAAAACCCTTTTTGATCATCCTAGTCCCTTTCTCATTGCTGCAGGATACAGGACTCCAGACTATCTGCGTAGAACACAAGTGATGGCGGTGCAGCTGTGGTGTGTGATATATGGTTATGGCAATCACCGAGACTCATCTGGAGACCCCCGAATTTCATTATTCTGTTCCACATCATTGCCACTGACCCTGAAACATCCTTGCACCTACTCAGATCTGTCTGAGGGTGGTTTCAACGTATTTTGGTTGCTAAAGTACCACAACAAGAGCTGGGGCCTGTGCTACAGCTATTATGTTTGCCTTCCTGCACCTCTTGATGGTAATAGCAAGGGTAAGTAATAAAGGAACCTGCTTTGTCTACTCCAGTTTAACAGAAAATCCTCTCTACTGGTGTATCCTCATGTGTCCAAATATACTTATCTCTTGAGTGAGCCTGACTGTAATATAATTTGCCAATCTGACACAAGAGTTCAGTTTATTGCTGGTTCCTGAAAAGTCCCCAGGTTGAGGGCTATGGCTTGCTCTGGCAGAATCAGATGGTTTAATTTTGCTCAGCCACAGGCAATGGTAGTTGTGCTCAACTTCTCCAACTGACCGGGTTAGCATTTTCTGGCTCCGTAGCTTGCTTTGAACTGAACCAGCAATGGAACTGTGCATGTGTCAGACAGTTTGCAGTCTCTATACGGGTACAGGTTTGCATTTTATTGTGTACTATGGAGAATTGTCCTTGTTCGTGTAAGGCACTTTGGTAGTTGAGTTGTTTATTTATTTGCTATCTTCATCTTATAATTGCTGAGCGCTTTCTCTCCAGCCTTCAGATTTTGTTTTCTTAAAAGTGAAGAAAAAACATTGTGACACCTTCCCTCAGCAGGTGTTTTTGGCCAGGTATTTCTGGCCCTTGAGTGATATTAGCATCCCACTTGTGTGCCTATGTGCCAAGTGGAAAGCCAAGCATGCTGGGCTCTCCTGAGACTTGGTTCTGCTGTCCTTCTTTCTTCAGCTGTGACTTACATCAAGGAGAAACATCACTCCCCCATGAGATGAGCAGTCTGTGTCTCAGACAGGAATCTTCAGGCTTTGCATATCACTTCACAAGCAGGAAAATCAACAAAGTGAAAAATGTGCAAGGTCTCATGTACTGTCCAACAGCCCAAATTGCCACAAAACAGGAACTGAAAGCCTTTTCAGCTTATTCATTAATCTCCCTTTTAATTAATCCCCCATACACCCACAAGATAACAGGATAATAGGACATGTATTCTATTTCATTTTGACTGTATCTCAAATGATGAAAGTTTTTAAACACAGCCACAGCTTCAGAAAACACTCATTTAACAAAATTATCACTACTGTCTCAAAGTGCGCAGCAAGGTGAAACCTTTGATTTAGGCAGGGTGCTTAGTGTAAACACACCAATGTTTACAAGATACTTCCTCAGAGGTACTGCCTTACGTTTGCACAGTGTAAAGTGAGCCACTTCTGACTGCTGTATTTCCCAACCCTGCAGCTGATACATTTATCAAGTTTAATGAAAGTTGTGTTATGTCACAGGACAAGCCAAACAACCTATTCTGGTTTTTTATTCTTCTTGCAAGTGCAATTGCAGCAACTGCATTTTGCATCAAACCCCCAAGGAATCCTGCAAGCTGTTGTTTGCCTTCTATGACATGCTCTGGACTCCCATTTCAACCAGTTGAAAAATAATCTGAGAGCTTGGTCCTTCCCCAGCTTTTGTTGTGTTAGGCAGTCAGCTTTCCTCATGCACTCAGAAAAGCATCTTAGTTGTGTTTTTATCTTCAGACACTAGGCACTTCCCTGGCTGTTAAGTTTTCCAGTTCCACCCAGTGCTAAAAAAATCAGGGAAAAGAATTCTACAGGTCTGCAGGAAATAAAAACCCTAACATTTTCATCGTCCACTTACTTAAAAACGATCCAGAGCCTTGGCAGAAGGGTAAGAAAGCCATTTTGGCTCACAGTTTTCTGCACATTACAATGAGGCCAAGAGACATTTTCTGTGTCTCTAAAGTGATCTGCACTGACGAACTGCTGCTGAGATAAAGATTGACTCCCTGAAAGATGTTGATGGTGAGGGAGGGTAAAGATGGTGAAGGAGCACTGGGCAGGGAGAATACAAGAAAGCAACTAAAACCCATGGATTTGGCAAGTGAGACACTGCCAGCGTTGGGC